>CAUYQU010060247.1:0-22502 GCA_963574635.1 Cheracebus regulus
AAAACGATGAGTTTGTGTCCTTTGTAGGGACATGGATGAACCTGGAAACCATCATTCTCAGCAAACTGACACAAGAACACAAAATCAAACACCGCATGTTCTCACTCATAGGCGGGTGTTGAACAATGAGAACACATGGACTCAGGGAGGGGAGCACTATACGCTGGGGTATGTTGGGGGGAAATAGGGGAGGGGCAGTGGGGGGTGGGGAGTTGGGGGGAGATAGCATGGGGAGAAATGCCAGATATAGGTGAAGGGGAGGAAGGTAACAAATCACACTGCCACGTGTGTACCTATGTAACAATATTGTATGTTCTTCACATGTACCCCAAAACCTAAAATGCAATAAAAAATAAAATAAAATAAAATAAAATAAAATAAAAATCCAGGTCCTCACTTCAGGAAACTCATAGATTTGGCAAATATATTTAATATTTTAATCCAACTTGGTAAATGCTTTTAAAGAAATGTGGAGCAAACAACTATGGAAGTATGGAACACAGTGAACAACTCCATACAGAAGGCATAAAGTGGATGATAGAGACAGTTACATTTCAGTTGGATTTTAGATAAACATTCTTAGGTCTGTTATGAAATATTCAGAAAAGAACTTTATTCAGAAGAAACAGAATTTGAGAAAGTAAGAAACTATGAAAAGTCTGTTATGTAGAAGGAATATGTAGAAGTTTAATATGGCAGAAACACAGGAAGCATGGACAATAGGAAGATGTGTATTGACTAGGAGTCATGTATGGAATAGGTCTTAAAAGGAATTCAAGATGGTGCATTTTGTTATTATTCACTTTTTGATACAATATATATGGGACGCAAAAGTACTTGGTAATACTTGCTGGGTAAATAGACACAAGTATAATATGTTTAAACTGAATATCTCATTTTTCCCTCAAGGACCAGTCTGCCCCTTTTTATAGAACAGGTAATTTATGCCCATTCTCTCTACCTTTTTTAACCACTAGTAATTTCCTATTCCCATCTCTCTTGTAATGTTAAATTTTAAAGTTGGTTTATAACATATGAATGTCTTTGTTTAGAGCATTTCACGATAATTGAAAAAGCTGGAAATTCTGGCTGAGATTCTTAAATGGTAGTGATAGCCTGGGACTGAGGAGTGGTTTCCTCCTTTAACAAGGCTATGTGCAGTCCCCATCTGGCCTTCCTCACAATGCTGACTTTAATTTGTAGGATTTAGCGTTTTCTATTTTTGCTCTGTTATCTTCAAAAACCCCTCCTTTCTATCTGGCTTTTCACTATTCCCAAGCCTTACACTGGTCATTTTGCCTGAGGCATTGTACCTACCCAGACTGTTTCTAAATGCTCCATATTAATGCCATCCCATACCTTAGAGTTTACAAGACACATTCAAGATTTTATTTGTCACTCATCTGGTGAAGTGGGCATAACAGATATGGAAGGTCTTCCCTTTATGCATGTGTGTTAAATATGTACAGAAACCGAGGCCTATATCACAGAGCTAATGAATACTAACATTCAGCTAGAAATTCACCTCTTCTGTCACCTAGTTCCAGACTCTCTCTTCTAAGACACCAGGTTTTAGATTTTCAGCTATTCTTTATGTAGCTTCATCACTAAGCAATTCATCCTTCTCAACAGTCTCTCACCTCTCTGCCTTTCCTCAGGTTTCCACACATTTTTGGTATCCTTGTTCTGTCTTTCTCACTAACTTGAGGTAGCTGGGAATGAAGAGAATGCAAGCATTTTTTAGTTGTTTAAATATTTCTGCTTCCCTCTCCCCCCCGGCCCAAAATCAACACAAGCTGCTGAGTCTATGAATTTAAAAGTAGAATTTAGGCCAGTAATTATAGTTCTGGACTTGAGGAATTTTCAGTGTTTCTTTTTCCTAGAATTATCATCTTAAAGATGAAATCTGAATTCCCTATCATCTTCTTCTAGTATTTTTGCATGAGAACTACAAATTTATTTATATAGCATGCCTAGTAATCATTAAGAGGGCAAGTAAGGAAAATTAGTTCACATATTCTTTGAGTCTGTCTTTCAAAACATCATAATACCACAGAGTATGGATTCTCAAAGAAATCAGAATGTTGCCTTTTAAGCAAGACAGGTTTTTAAGAAAAGATTTTCTTCCCAACACAGGGGAAAATTGAAAATTCAGAAAAGATCAACTCAAATACAAATAATGCAAAGATCTGCCATTTGAGAAGAATAGGGGTAGGGTGACTTTTAAATAACATTATTTATGAATTTGACTTTGCCTGCTCTGTGACTAAATCTTTTGTTTTCTGGCCAAATATTTGTGACATGAAAAATGGAATAAAATGTTATTACTAGTTTGATCCTGCCAGAAGTATACTAAGTAGAAAGAATTGACCTTATGAGGTGAAGGGACATCACATTCAGAAATTCATGATGTCATTCACAGCAACCCTCCTTGCTTCCTCCACACCACTGATGATGTTTCCCTGTTGAAGGAGATTACGGCATGGTATAGATGAAAATATGAATTGATCTTTCTCTTTCATCATTAAAAAATAAACAAGTATTGTCAAATAAAATTATCCAGGGTTTTATATTTTGCAAAATTTATAATTTGTTGTCAAAAGGTTAAGAAAGACTATAAGTCATTTCTTCACTTAGAGTGGTGTTAGTGTCCAGAGTAAGCATGAATATGGATGTGTGTAATGGCATCTGGCACCTTTTACTCATCACTTTATCACCTCTATGCAATTTCACCTCACACTGGTATCTTCTCTCAGGCCTTGATAAGGTGCCACAAAATCAGATCAACCTGTGATATCAAATTCAATCACTCCTGTGTATCAGATGGATAAGTCATACTTTTGAAAGCAATAATAATAGTCTAGTTTGATTGATTGAACCATAATATATGTCTACTTTAGCCTCTTTGAGTTGTATTTTTGGCCATTGTGTGATTCATCCAGCATTTAGAGCAATGAGAAACACACAATTGGCTCTCAACAAGTATACATTGACTAACGTATGATAGATCAATTTGGGAAGAATTAACGTTGAGATCAAAGGGACAGGGAGGTGGAATGTATTTCCCCCACAGGGTCTTTCTTAACCCTAAATTCTACTGATGACTGCTTTCCAGGACACTTCTTGGAGGCTTCTTTGAACTCATGTTCAGAACATTGAGGAATGGCTTGGGCATCTGTCTTCTGTTCATTCATCACCATCCTCGGCTCACTGCTGTGTAGTAAGCTGAGTCTGTAAATCTCTCTCCCAGCACCCCCAGGCATGGGAAATTGGCCCATAGAAGTTCCAAAAGCAAAAAAATTACCCAGCATATAAGACACAGAGCAGGAAGCCAAATGGGGGAATGTCCTCAGCTTTCACAGGAAATTATTTTCACTCTGCCTCTATAAAAAGTAACAGATTTGACCCCTTGTCCCTCTCCTTCTTAGCTAACCTCCTGATAGAGGCTATAGGAGAGCCAGGGGTACAGGCTCAGGCAAGGAAAGGGCAAGTCACTTTTCAAGAAAATGATCATCAGAAACCAGTTGGTGTCAGCCAGAGGCCACCAAGAAGAGTTAAGTGTAGTGAGGTGCTGAATTGGACAGTTTTGAGTGAAGAAATTCATAGCTATTACTAATAATTACAGAAGCAAAGTATTTGTTTCTGATAAGAAACAACAGACTGGGAAGAAAAATTAGGTTCAGCTGCTTTTCTCACTGTGCCTATTTATGAAAGTTCAGATATTGTATGTGAATACTCTGATTCTGTTTTGATGCTGTTTGGAGATTGAAAGGTTAAAAAAGGCTGAATGGCAAACCATGGTCCTAGACACTGAAGTCCAGGCCCTAGGCCAAATCCTCCAAGAACTGGTTCATTTGCATTTTTCCTTACAGCTCATGGCAGCAAGAATCTGGGGACCAGCCCAAAAAACTGGCTGCTGAGCACCTGAGGCATCTCCAATAACATGGCTCCATCCTTACTAAACAAAAAAGGAGCACGTTCAAATGCAAGGTTCAACAAATCAAGGATCAAAGCATTATGATGTATAAAGGGCCCAGGTGATAGGATACCACCTGTGGTAGTGCACAGGACAGGCACTAAAGTGAGATGGCAGCCCAAATTAGGAAGAGTTTGACTAGTCCAAACCCTGAAGGAATTACTCACACCTCATCTATGGTGCCTCCATGAGACCCATGAGGCCTGCGGTCACTTCCTCTAACTTCATTCTATCGCCAGTGCCGCACACACTGCTTGGCAGGCATTGTTGATGTTGTTGATGATGAGGCATTTTTCATGTTGATTACATGAAAAATGACTGAATGAATAAATGACTGCTTCTCTCGCTTCTGACAAAAAAGAGAAAATATTTAATACTCTGTGATTAAGACAGAATGAGTGAATGACTGCATTTTACAGAGAGAAAGAAAGTATTAAAGCTTCATGATGAAGATGGAGTTAGAAAATGTTTTTAAAGTGCTTCAATAAAGAAATGTTTCCTAACATCAGCACACTATTGTGTTGTTTTGGTTTATAAAGAGCTTTAGCATTTAACATATGATTTGCTCATTATAATCTTAGGTGTCAGGCAAGCCATTCTTTCCTTTATTTACTCAATCAAACCATAACCTGCTGGCCAGGTTGTTAGCAATTTGGCATGCAGACCTGATTAAGATGTGATCTACTGCCCTGCCCTCAGAAGCTCACAGTCAAGTGCGGGATACACACACCCACACATACGCACCTACAGTAAAATATGTATTTAGACAAATGATTGTGATAAAATGTGGCAAGCATTAATGAAGAAACCAAAAAGGATCTATAAGCCATTGAATAATTTGCCTGTGGGATCTGGAAAAGATTCATGAAAGTGATAACAAGTTAAAGGTGGAAAAGAAATTTGGCAAATATCCAAAGGTGAGGGAAGGCTTTCCAGAGAAAGAATAAACACCAGCCATTGTTTGATACAATAGAACAGAAAATACTTGCTGAACAGTGGCAAAATTCGTGACTAGAGAAGTTGAGGCCAATCATCAAGGGTTTGGAAACATCAAGCTTGAATACTGTCTTACAGATCATGGGAGTGATTTAAAAATTTTAATGGGGAGGTGGGTATAAGGTGTTCAGATTTTCATTATCCTGATTTTCCAGTAGGGGAATCTGAGCAATAAAAGTTAAATGATTTTTCCTGGGTCATAGGGAGAGTAATAGAAGAGCCACATTTTTGCTGGGCTAGAAATAAAATGCCAAGTATAGACTTCCTGCTTGTAGCTTAATCATTAGAGACAACTTTTGTCATGTGGAAAAAGAGTTCATTATAATCAGACTGGAAATTCATGTACCTGAAAATCTTTGGAAGGGAAAGTGTAGGGGAAGGAACAAGATAGAATTGCAGATACAAAACAATTCTTATCAGCCTTAGTCTGTTTTACATTTTGTTCCAGACTCTGCATATTAGCACTGACACAATGAATCTTCGTAAATTAATGAGGATAACATTGGGAAAGAATCAATCAGCCACTCTTGTTCCAAAACCTTCCTTGGTAATAATCTGATATGAACCTTGTAGTCATGACCCCAGACTAATAGCTTGCTTTGTATCCTTTGAACAAAACAATTAAATAATCACATTCCTCTTGGTCCAACTTCCTGAATGTATTAATTAGATTAAAACACAACATGTCAGGGTCCTTCGAGAGGAAGGGGTTTACTGAATTTGTTTTCTCTTGCCCTCCAGCTTCCAAAGGCATGTCCTGTTTTCATGCAGGGGGAGCTTGTTACCTGCCCAGGCAAGCCACTTGGCCACATGCCTGGTCTCATTCCTTCTAGACCTGCTCCCTCATGCCTCCTCTCACCTGGACTCGACCACCCATAACATTCTTCCTCCTCTGCAGGACAAACATCCATCTCTCAGTTCCAATTATGTTACAAATCCCCTCTTAAAATATAGAAGCCAGTTGATAACTCTTCTTGGCTCAATTTCAACATCTCATTCATCCGTCTATCCATTCATCCACCCAATCTTTAGGAGAGATGGGTTCATATCCAGGTTCTGCCATTTCCTATCTTTATGATCCTTAGCAAATTACTTAAACTCTTTGTGCCTCAGTTCCCTGGCCTGTAAAATGGGGATGACAACAGTACATATGCTTTGTGGCTTTTATGAGGATTAAATGAGTTTATTTGGTGTGAAGTGATTCAAATAGAGCCTGGGTCATTTAATGAGCTACTTCTTGGTACGAAGGTTTTTGGGATTCAAGTATGAAAATAGCACTATCCCGGCTATAGACCTCTAAAACACAAAACAAATCAGCCATACAACAGGTTAAATGCAGTGGTACACATATGTGGCATCCTGAGTACACAGAGACCACCAGGATGATAGCATCCAGACTCAACGACTCCATGTCAAGCCTTCCTCATGTGCTTCTGCTCTTCTTGTAATCGTCTTCCCAGACCCAAAAACCTTGTTCCCTCACTTCAGTCAGGAGATAGGCCTTTTCTGAAGCTTCATCCTAAAATAGCAGCATACACCACACTGCATCATCCTCTGTTGCCTTTCCTTGAACTATTTGCCTTCATAAGTGTAAGGCCTGTGTGCCAAGCCTGTAAATAAAATCTGTGGGCCCAAAACTTATGTATAAAGCCTGTGCATGTATATCAAGCCTAGGTACCCCAAGCTTATGTGTATAACCTGTGTATCCAAGGCCTATGTCTCCCTTGGCCTAGGGTGTGGAGTGTAAGGAACATCGCTGTGCTGGGGCCAAGAGAGCATATGCCAAGATAAACGTCCTGTGTGACTCAGTGAGTTTAGAGTGCAGGTGTGTAGCTCCACCTGTTATTACAGTCATGTAGTCATAACATGGGAAGGCCATAAGCCCCTATTTTCTGTAAAAGGCGTAATTGCCCTGCTGACGCTGTACAGATACACTTGTGCCCAGAGAGAGAAAGAGTTAAGCTGTTGGCCCTGAAGGGACAGCCTGCCATGCAGATGTGTGTGGGAGCAGCCAGGCAAGCAGCTGATACAGAGCAGATAGTGTAAGAGAGCTGCTGAGGAGAGAGCTGCTAAATAATGGTGTATTTCACCTACCTACACCCGCCCTCCCCTGAGTGTTCTTTCAGCTATTTGCCAGTTGTCCATCCACTTGCTTCAGACTTCAGCATGGGCTGGAACCTGACACTGAACCTAACAATAACATTTACCACTAGCTGGCATTATTTTATGTATTTTCCCATTTTATATCAGTTTATATCACTTGTTCTCTGAGGGTGTTTTATGGGGCATGGCCATCATCTAAAAACCTTTTTGAAATGCAAATTCTTGGACCCCACCCCAGAGGTAGGAAATGTGTTTTAATAGTCACCTGCAGGTGATTTGGATTCTTACTAAAGTTCAGAAACCCTGGTTTACAGTTTGTCTCCACCAGGGAATGAAAGATTCCTGAAGCAGGTACGTTTTCTGTTTGCTGCAGTAACCCTGACACTTAGATCTGTCTCTGAGACATCATCAGTGTTCAGGTTAAAAGAATGAGTGAACAAATAGATAATGATTATCTTACTTGGTGGCCAAGCCAAAATTAGCATCCAGCCAGTCCTCTATCACTCAGCCTCTTTCCTTTTACAACCTAGTTGCTAAATATAATTTCAAAGAAAACAATTGCAGTGTGCCAATATCAAAAGTTACTTACTTATATTCAAGTTAAGAGGTGATGAATATTTTTTTCTTTTTCTTTTCTTTTTTTTTTTTTTTTGATGCTGGAGAAGATATCTTTTCACTGAGGAAGATACTTAGAAAATGCTTAGTATTTATATAGAAAGGGAAATATATGAATAACACACAATTAGAAGCTCATCAAAACACTATTCTCTGAGCATGAGTTGATGTTGAAGCTGGTTTCATAATGCTCAGGAGATGTGGAAGGGAGGAGCTTGACAGAAATCCAGTTCGAAGATTTTTACATCAACTAAAGAAAGAAGAATTCTCATACCTGACAAGAATATGTCTGTATTCACCACAACCAACCAATGGGAGGGGTGGAAAGAGGGAGGGGGAGATGACATAGGTCTATTACATGATGTTTCCCAAGGAGTGGTCACTCTCTCTTTCACCTGTTGAGCACCATGGCCACAATCCTACAGCCCGTACCACCCCTGCAGTCCTGAACTATATCCACGGCAAATCAAGAAACCAAAGAGAAGAGCAACAGAAAGCTTTCCTTAGAGATAATGGCTGAAGACAAGGGCAAGAGCACTTCAAAAGGTAATTCAGTTGTCAGAAGAATAACAGATCCACTTCCAAAGAAGGAACTGAAGAAACCTGAGTCTGTGATTACATGTCAGTGGGGGAGGGGGTGGGAAGTTGTCAAATGAGGCTACAAATTACATTAAGGTCCAGACCTTTAGCAAAGACCAAAACCATCATGAGATGCAATCAGTTTGTTCTAAAAGCACAAAATGCTGCCTACCTTCCTTCCAGTGTTTCCTGTGTTTGTTCTAAAGTTACTGCACAAACAGCAAGAATAAACAAAGGGTTGTTTTCTTAAGCCTTGCTGTTACCGTCTTTAACATGGGCTTAAAATTTCGTTTTCCACAGTCATTTATCTTACTTTGCATAAATCCAATAGATTCTTACCTTATACTACTTTAAGTAGTATATTAAAGTATATTCTATAATTTTTACTTTGTAATTTTTATAAAGTGAAAACATGTGAAAAGTTCTTGGTGTTGGGAACTCTTTTAGCAAAGATAGGCTAGGTTCTTCAGAGATAAGAAATCTACCCCTTTAAAATGACTTGTTTAAACAAGATTTACTCATGTTCAAGCTACATGTTGAATGAGGTTTGTGGAGGGCTTTGAGGCTGTGCCCCACAATGTAAATACAGGGACCCAAGTGAATTCCCTAATATCTCAACACATGGCCACCTGGTCAACACAGAGGGGAAAGGAGGGGTGAATCCATCCAGCAGTGACACGTCAGTCTTCTTACAACCTGAACCAACCACATGCTTCTACAAAAGGGACTGGAAGGTGTGGCATCAGATAAATAAATAAATCTGCAGTTACTGTTTTTACAACAGAAACCTAGGTGCTCAGTAAGTGGGACTGAAAAACAAGGGCTGGAATCTATCACTTTCAAGTTTCATTACGTGCCAAGCACTGTGCTGTCAACAATGCATTGCCTCATTTAGCCTCACAGCAATCTTTGAAATTGTGTGTAACTATCTTTATATATGTATATACATATGTATATATGAGAGGAAACATAGCTTGTCTACTCTCTAACTTAGTAAGTGGCACAGGCAGGATGTAAATAATACGCCTTGTACTTGACCCTGCACCTCCACCCCGCCTTTCGAGAGCGCATGTAACATATAAGGGCTCAGTTTGAGAGCATTTGATAGTCATTTCCAAGGGTGGACTTCCCGGACCTCCAGAGGTCGGATTCCCTTGTTCTTTATTCTCACTGCACTCTCACTCACTGCACTAAAGTTTTTCCTTTAGACACTTGTCCTAATTTTAGTTAATCATTGGTTAACCTCTGTCTCAGTCATAGGATAGAAGTTCATAGTAGATAAAAATGTCACTGGAGCGAGAAAAATACATGTCTACTGACCATACATTTCCTCCATCAGACATGCCCGCCCCCCTGCCACAATTAGCTGTCAATAAATACGACCAAATGAGTAGCAATCACTTTTCTGCTTTTCTCCCATTTTCATTCTTTTGATTCACCCCCACCTCAAGCACATTAACATTTCAAAAATGGTACGCTTATTCTATGTTACAATCCCTTCAGGCCTTCCCATTGCCTACAGCATTTGGTTCCAACTCCACCTGGTGTTAAAACTCTGGCCTCAAACATCTTTTCCAGATTGATGTGGCATGTCCCAGTGGCAGAATCCACTGTTATAACCCATGTACTCTGTCTCCTTAAAATACCTGCCTGGCAGATTCTCCCTACCTTTAAATGATGATTTTAATTTAGAACTAGGGATTTAGAGGCTCTAATTTGTAATGGAGCAGAAAGAGGGCATTCTAGACGAGAGGACCAATATAATCAAAGGCAAGGAGGCTGGCTTGGCTTTACATTTATGTTTCAAAAATGTAAAGATTTCCCTTTAAAACTGTGACCTCAGGCTTGGTTTTGTTTCCCAGATTACTGGGTTAGTAGCCGCTAAGCTACTTTTTTTTTTTTTTTAAGTAGAGAGGCAGTCTTGCTGTATTGTCCAGGCTGGTCTCGAACCCCTGGGCTCAAGCAGTCCTCCTGTCTCTGCCTCCCAAAGTGCTGGGGTTATAGGCATGAGCCAACACGCCGGTCCATACTAAGCTATGCTGATTACTAATACCCTCCGTTCTTTTTTTTTTTTTTTAGAGAACAACGTTTCCATAACAACCACTTTTTAGATAACAGCTTTGGCTTTTTGAAGGTTAGAGGTGCCCGGGAAGGTGGAAAGGAACAGAGTGAAATGGAAGTCATTTCTATTTAGCCACTGAGTGCCAGGCCCTTTGCCAGTTGCCTCTTATAACACTTTTGTTTCTATATATTAACTCTGAAATGCAACATGTTTTATTTCCACTTTACAGAAGACAGGATTAAAGTTCAGTGTTTTATAGCAACATGAACAAAACCAAATGACAAGTCAATTCTCAGACTTAGGTTTGTCCAATATTCAAGATAATGCCAATTTTATTCTGCTCTTGTTACTCCAAGTGTGGTCCTCAAAACCCCAAAAACGAACACCGTGTGGGAGGTGAATAGGAACACAGCATATCAGGGTTGCCCTAGGCCTACCTACTGAGTCAGAATCACACACAGGGTCAAGTGTGAGATGCACTGTGCTATACCAGGCTTTCTTCATTGCACATGAGAATCACTTGGAGAGCTTTAAAATAAGCCCAAATTCTGGGTCCCACCCCAGTCGGATGAAGTTAGAATCTCTGTGGGTGGGCCGAAGAGATCAATGTGTCTTAAAAGCTCCCTTGCCCTCAAATGATTTGAATGTGCAGTCCGAATTAAGAACGACTGCCCTGCACTGTCCTACCTCATGGTGGGTAAATATATTAACCCTTCTTCTAGTAACAGAACCCCCTTATTATAAGAGATTTGGCATTCCTAAATAGAGGTTACTGACATATGTTCTAGTACTGAAATAAAGCCTGGAATACAACAGAACCATGAAGACTGTTAATTGCTGTTAATGTAACTCTGAGAGATGTGTTTTCTAAGCTCAGCTAAAAAATAAGTAAGTAAATAAATAAATAACTGAAATCTAATGGCTCTTTACTTTGTATTAATATTTCAGACTGTTTAAAGGAGGACTGATAAAATCATGTTTTCTAAGCATTTAACGCCCAAATTGCTAAAATACCAGTAAATGTCAAAGAGGTCTTTAAAACTCCTATTCCTTGTAAAAAGAGAGCAACGACTTGTTAGAGGAAAGATAGTAATAGGTGGTAAAGTATTATTATTAGAGCCTACAAATTAAGCCCTTAAAGTCATTCTGGCTTCCCATATTAGGATAATGAGAGGGAGAAAGCATTTACTCTTTTTGTATCTGGTAGGATGTTCGTCTTACGGAAAGGCAAGTTGATATTGTGAAAACATATGGAAAAAAATCCTCCTTGGAGTAGGTGATTTTTAAGGCATATAAAAAGGATTCATGTTGTGTCTTCAGAGACAGAGAACCCACCTGATTTATAGAAGGCGAGGAGCTCAAGGGGAAGGAGGATGAGGGTGAGAAGGAGAGAGAAAGAGAGTGGGGGGAAGACAGAGAAAGGAAGAGGAATTCTATGCGCTCAGTGCCATAACCCCTTACAGTGAACTGTAATCTGATGCTAGGTTTCTTATAAAAAGTGGTACAGGGGCTTAGTTCTGATTTTAGGTTTACGTGGCACCAATTCGGAGTTAGGATATGAAAATATGATTGTTAGTTCTTGGACATTTGCTAAAATCTTGGAGAAGACTTTGGACATCCCTAAGCTTTGTAAATTTGAGGGTTTGTAGAAATTAATTTTTAAAAAGCAACGTTCTGACTGGCTTCAGCCTGGTTTATCAGGCAAACATGTTGTTTTCTTCCTTGCATTACCATAGTAACATTCAGAGATTTTGTTGCTATAGTTAGTGGCTTGCCATCTCCACCAAATGGAAAGAATCAACTCCTAAAAAATTTTGGAAGTTTTGAAATAATCAGGAGTTTATAATACATTGTGTATTATGGGTTTTTAGGTAAAATGGGGGCACCTTCAAAGGGGGTAGAGATAGAGTCATTCTAAAATGTCTCCCTCCTCAGGGGACAGCTTCTCACTATATTTCACTTCTTAAGGCCACATAAGCCTGTCAGTTTCCCTTATCTTCTTCCTGCAACAATCCTCTGCTAGGGTCTGGTCCCCCATCAGGGTCTGAGGTGGACGTGCCTCCAGCCCTCGCATCAGATGAGCCACTAATCACTTTTGAAAACGAAAGAAGTAGTCATTCACACATAGCAACTCAAAGCACCAACAGACATAGGTAACTGAAAGCCAAGTTCCAAACATTTCAAAAGGGTTGAGCATCAAGCAGGTCAGTTGCCCAAAGGGATAGCCAGGGCTGGAAAAAGGCAACCGTAAAATGTCAAACATCTTAGGCTACGTAATGGGTTGAATTGTGTCCCCTAAAAATAAATGTTCAAATTTAAATCCTGGGAACCTCAAAATGGGACAGCATTTGGAAATAGGGTGTTTGTAGGTATAATTAAGTTAAGATGAGGTCATACTGCATTAGGGTGAGCCCTAAATCCAGTGACTGTTGTCCTTGTAAGAAAAGGAGACAGTACACACAAAGAATTGAACACAGAGAGAGGTTGTGTGAAGACATCGCCAGGAATTAGAGTTACACTGCCACAAGCCAGTGAATACCCAGAGTCAGCAGAAGCTGGAATAGGCAGGGAAAGGTTTTCCCTAAAATCTCCAGAGAAAACACAGCCCTGCCAACATCTTGATTTCAGACCTTTAGCCTCCAAAAATGTGAGATAGTATTTTTGTTGAGTTTAGTCATCCAGTTTGGGGTCATTATTACAACAGCTCTAGGAAATTAATACAGGCCAAGAGTGAAATTTAGTGACCAGACAGCAATGCAGCTAGAGGCAAGCAGGTTATATTTACTCAGCTATGTTTCTTTGGCTGTCCAGTTCAGGGATCTCATAATAATCATTACAATGCACTGTAAATTTTTCTTTGTATATTTCAAGCCTGATAAGAGAGACTGTGTTTGTCTTGCTCATGATTTAGCCCCAGCAGTAAGCCCAGTGGCTGCTGTATACCAGGTGCTCCGTAAATTTATCCAATTGAATCAGTGGGTTGACTTGGATCACAAGCAGAGGAGATGGAGGAGGTTAGCACAAAGATCTTTCTAATGCTGACTATCTCTGCTATAGCAATAACTTAATAGCAGAGAAACTCAGTACTTTGCTTATTTAAATACCTGGCCTCCCACATATCTTCCCCACTTTTGTTTTTCTGCATTTGGGTGTTGTGATCTGCCTAGGGAAGCAGAGCACAGTCTGTACCCTATCTGTGTGTGAATTACTTCAATATCAAGCAGAGCTGATCTCTCAAAGGATCCTGACATTGCTGTGTATGCCAAGCATTACCACAGTATGTACTGGCATCCTCTAGTGTACATAACCTGGCTGCTGCCAGCCATTGGGATTCATCATCCTGACTACTCACAGGCCTCTCCTTTCAAAAGCCAGTGGGCCTGATGGATGAGATGGCCTCTCCCAGGGGCTCTGTCTGCCTGTGCTGCAATTCTGCAAGTATAGCAAGAACTGGCTTTCATTTCAAGCACGTCTCAAGGATGGAGACGTTTAGAGGGGAAAGCACATTTGCAAAAAAGGAAAGACCAAACTCCAGATAACAAATGCACCTTAAAATCAGTATCATGTGCCTCCTTTACAACATTCTGCCCCAATATAACACCCTTAAGTCAGTACCTAGATAGCAGAGTTGAACAACAAACACAGTTCATAATTAATAAAATATGTTTATCTGTTTTTATAGTATCCTCTTTGTGGTTGGTACAGAGAGGTGAGGATTAATAAGTCAATTGCTTCATCAAATAGGGCAAAAATACATTCAACATAAATAAAGGATACGTGTGCTCTCACACAGAAGTTGTGTGCTGGTAATGGCCAAGCTGTGCCCTTGCACAGACATGACAAACAACAGCCGCCTTCTCAGCCTAGCTATGATCTTGCCTCTTCCACCCAGTACTAGTGTCATCCCAGGAGGAAAGACTCCTCAAAACTCCCCAAGGTTCCTTTGGCATACCTATTTACTATGAAGAATAAAACAGAGTTACAGTCACAAGAGTCACAGTGTATTGCACAAATGATTTTTCACATTGTGAAAACAAATCAAGTTCCAATTCTAATATTTAGACAAAAATAGAAAATTATATCAACTATCTCTCAGCTATTTAGTAAGTATATTTCTTTCTTTCTAGATTTATAAATATACAAAAAAGCCAAAACATGGCAATGAATACATTTGTGAATCACACACAAGTGTGTGCATAAATTTTTTCTCACAACAAACCAGCACCCTTATTTCAAAGTAAAATTTCCTCTGATAAAGTAAATTCATATAAATGCTTACGATTAACATGTATTCATTAAGGATCATAGTGAATATTAATTGGATCAATGAGTGTAAATACTTAGAAGTCTTCTGGATGCATAGAAAAAGTTCAATAAAAGTAATTTATCATTATACTTATTTGTATTCTTATTTATTCAACTAACTACAGGCGATTTTTGGAGCATCTACTATATTTAAAACACAAGGAATAAGAAAGGAGATGCCTCTGTTCACCTGAAGCTTAGAATTTAGGAGAAGACCAACGCTAAACATTATCATTCTCTCTAACTGATGTAATCCAGATGTGTAGGGCCACCAGATGAGCACTTGGGTCTCCAGGCCACCACAAGCCCCTTGAAAATACCATGGAAAGGGCCAAGCATGGTTGTTCACACCTGTAATCCCGGCACTTTAGGAGGCCAAGGCGAGCCCATCACTTGAGGTCAGGGGTTCAAGACTAGCCTGGCAAACATGGTGAAACCCTGTCTCTACTAAAAATACAAAAAATTAGCCAGGCGTGGTGGTATGTGATTGTAATCCCAGATACTTAGGAGTCTGAGTCAGGAGAATTGCTTGAACCCAAGAGGTGGAAGTTGCAGTGAGCCGAGATCACACCGCTACACTCCAGCCTGGATCTCCATCTCAAAAACAAAAACAAAAACAACAAAAAAACATGGAAGGGAACCACATCAATAGCCACTGAATACCCTCTCTTAACTCTCCTGCCAGGTTCATGGTCACTTCTGGCCACTTCCAGTGGGCTCTCAGGCTACTTTTTCCACAGAATCATATAACTCCTCAGCAAACATTGCATTTGGAACTCTGAGCAGAGATGGAAGACAACTGGCCACTAGTCTCAGATCTCCAGAGGATCCTCAATGTCTTTAGGCTACATTTCCATTTGTCCACCTAGGTACCACGCAGTCCCACAAAAGGTGCCCCAGCCATGAGGATCGGCATTACAGAGTCTTACAGTCTCTAATGAAATCGACTAGGCATTTCATCATGGGGATTCCTTTGTGTATTTCTGTTCAGCTTCTTCTCCCATTTCCCCCAATCAATTTTCTCAAATTTTCTCCAACCTTTACATGACGACTATTACAATTTATTTTTATTTTAGTAAAAGATTTTTGCTTTCTTCCTTAAGACTAGAATTTGGTTCATGTCATCTGATTCATCTCATTCTTTATATACTAAGATGAAGATTCATAATATTATTTATATGTTGATTACTGCAGAATGTTTTTCAGCCCACATTTTTTTTTCTTTCTGTGTATCTCCATTTGTATATTTCAAACTGGGCATACAACATTTAATACACTATCACCTCGTACCTTATTTCTTCTTCTATAATATTTCTACTACACCATGTGACTGACTTTGGAATGCCACTAGATTCTGCATGAAGAACCTGATTTACTAGCAGAAACTATTGTCTGACATATTCAGAGACTTTTATAAAAGGATATTATCATTGAAGAGGCAAATGAAAGTCTTTTGATTTGATATGTCTCATTTTCTCTGTTAAAAAACTATGGTAAAATAAACACATCATATGCCAGCATTTGTGTTATGATGAAGGAAAACATTATCCATCAGCTAACACTTGCTTTAAGATCAGGATACTACATTCTAGTTGTAAGGCAGAGCTCTTCTATTAATTGACTGTATGGCTCTCTACAAGTTATTTCTACTTTCCAGACCTTTACACAATCATGTGAAAATTAAAGGAGTTGCATTAGATAATCTCTGTAATTTTCTTTCAAACAAAAAATATTTGGACATTAATGTTTCTATCATTTGAGCTATTTTAGTAGAGTTTGCTATGTATTGTACACTGTGGTAAGTCTTATGGAAAGCAGAGAAAATATAAAAGAATATTGGTAAAAATACAGTTTATCACAACATAAGTGAGGAAATCTTTATTCCAGTTCTAACTCTGCCAAGAACTTGGTGAATATCCAAAAGTAAGATCATGCCTTCACTACATACTACCTCTGTTTTTGTGTGTATAAAACAAAGAGCATTAACAGTTGATCTGTAAGGTCCCTTAGAGTTCTGGATGCTATTGTCTAGTGTCAGGGAAAGATTAAGACATTAATTAATTCAAGTATAAAACACAGTGGTACAACATCATCCCTCACAATCTCTGGGCTGCTTCCAGTCTAAGGATATAGATGTTGAGTAATCTATTCAGCCACCTCCTTTTGAATGCTTGCTTGAACTCTGTGGGAGCTGAGCCAACTCTTCAGTGTTCTTCACTCAATGGCTTGTCAGTTCCTCCTTTAATAGCAACATTGCACTCTCAATGAGGTGCTATGGCATTTTTTCCTTGCAAGATGAAAAGAGGTGGTCATGGAACTGGCACAGCTCTGGGATGTAGACATCCTTCCAAATCTCCTAGAGCCAAATGATTCATTCAGGAAATGTTTGAGTGCCCAGTACAGAGGAAATTAGAAAGATTATCTCTCCTAACCTCTGTCAATCTCTCTCATTCTCTTCATATTTGCATTTTAGTAGCTCTCAAAGGGTTTATTTCCCAGTTCTTCAAATTTCCTTTTGTTAGTGGGAAGTATCAACTTGCAGTTTCATTAATGCACATTCTCACTTCTGAAAAGCTAATTGGGGAAATATATGAAAAAGATACTGTTCAAAGGTGCAGTTGTGTGCAGAAGAGGGGCTCCACCCTCTGCCTTTAAAACCACATCACATTCTTGACATATGTCCGGTAGCTTCCTGATGCATTGAGTTTCACTGCCAGTGAAGTTCAGCTTCAAAAGCTTAGATGACTTCACTTCCCTCATGTTTTCTCTTGCCCCTGCCTCCACACTTCTCAGCTGCTAAGCCCATGCATTATTCCGAAAGATCTTTACTGAATAGCTAAGAGACAGCATGGTGTGATGAAAATACCATTAGATGTCGGGGGTGTCTTGAATTCACATTCATAAATGACGGGTTGATGGGTGCAGCAAACCACCATGGCACATGTATACCTATGTAACAAACCTGCACATTCTGCACATGTACCACAGAACTTAAAGAATAATAACTCAAAAAACTTAAAAGACTAATAATTGAAACAAAAAAAAACTATGTGGCCATGGGATAGCTCTTCTTTTCCCTGTGCTTAAGTCTCCCCATCTGTAATATTTTATTACCCTGCTTGTAATTGGTCAATAGTGTACTAACTTATGAAAATTCTAATTGACCAGAAACTTTTCTCCAGCTTCATTGTAGTTGACTATATATATATATATATATATGGTATACAACATGATAATTTGATATACATATACATTGTGAAATGATTACCATAATCTAGCTAATTATGACTTTCAAATGTTCGAAATTTTGTGTGGACGGAGACTTCCCGACTCATTTATCTTTATATTTCTAGATTTCTAGTTTCTGGCAAATGCCTTACTCACAGTTAGGTATTCACAGAATTGATAATTTAATGGATAAACCTGAGGCCTCCTAATCTGTTACAAGTAAGGCTGTTGAGGAATCATGAGAGACAGGCAATAGGGATCAGATGGAAGAAACTCCTTCAACTGTGGCAAAACAGACACACACACACACACACACACACATGCACACTAGTAGCTCATATAGGCACTCAACTGAGTGGCTCCATCAACATAAGAAGGCCTGCCTCGGCCCATATCCTCTATTTCCTTTTAAATACATGTGGGATTTTTCTACCTTTGTAATTGTCTAGCCTTATTAATAATTACTTTCTGTGATTTTACATAAGAATATAAGATTGGAGACAGATCTACAACTGCATTTACCTGAGACTCATATCCTCTATGGAAGAGTCTGTGAATATCAAAATGTTAGTGATATTTGCAATTATAAAAAGAAATCTAGCAAAGGGGAGGCTATGAAAGCCAGAGGACCAGTTCCCCTTAGGCCAGTCCTGGAGATTAAACCACTTTAACACACAATGCTGCAGATTTGAGTCCCAACAAAGGCTCCATCGCAGTTATCAGATAACTAATAAATGACATCCAAGCTACCTCAGTATTACACAAAAAATCTTCCTGAAACATTGCTATGATTGAAATATGTTCCCCAAGGTGCATGTGATGGAAACTTAATGCCCAATGCAACAGTGTGGAGAGGTGGGGCATTTAAAAGATGGTTAGGTCATGAGGGCTCAGCCCTTATGAATAGATTAATGCCATTATCAGGGCCGTGGGTTATCACAGGAGCAGGCACCTGACAAAAGGACATCTTCAGCCTCCATCCTCTCTCTGTCTTGTGCACTCACTTGCCCTTCCACTTTCTGCTGTGGGATGACACAGCATGAAGGCCCTTGCCAGATGTTGGCACCATACTCTTGGACTTCCCAGCTCCAGAACCATAAGCCAAATAAATTTCTATTCATTGTAAGTTACTCACTCTGTGGCATTAATTTATAGCAATATAA
The DNA here is from genome assembly GCA_963574635.1 of Cheracebus regulus. Classification (NCBI taxonomy): domain Eukaryota; kingdom Metazoa; phylum Chordata; class Mammalia; order Primates; family Pitheciidae; genus Cheracebus; species Cheracebus regulus. The sequence continues at coordinate 19,028 of CAUYQU010060247.1, forward strand.
AATTGACTAAGACACATCTTATGTGGTGTTGTCTTATCCAGTAGCTTAAGTATTGGCTTTGATATAGGGTGGTTTGGGCCGAAACTTAGCCCTGCCACTTTCTCAAATAGTGTTTTCTGGAAAGTCACTTAATTTTTCTGATCTTGAGTTTCCTCATCTATAAGTAGAAGACAAAACAATAATAATAATGATTAATAATAATAAACATGTTCGATTTATGAATGGTAGTAAAAATCAAGGTAGAAGACTGATAGCATATTTATTTGAAAAATTTTACCTTCTCACATGAGTCAATAATTTTTGTGACATTGAAGTCATGTTCTTACTTCTGGGGCCCCTCACTTTGATTGGAGAGGCCAGATGTAGTCTCAAGAAAAGTCAAATAGAAATGTAAAGAAACAATACAGGAGATGACATGAGCCTGTGGCAGAATCTACGGATGGAATCTATCAAGCTGTGCTTTCACAACTCACTGCTGTGTCTGGCTCTCAAGGAGCCATGGTTGCTTTAAGTAGCTGCCTAGGGGTCCATAAAATGTTTAAGAGCTTTGTCCAGTCCCACAGAGAGAGCTTTAAAAGTTTAAATGGACTTTACCCCAACCTCAGATTTCGGTTGAATATCTATACAAGGATTCAGTTTAGTATCTTTAAGAAATGAAGGAGTCTCTAAGGGCCTCCCTACTAGTCTCAGAATCTTGGTAGAGAAAAACACACTGGCTCCATTTCAAAATTAAAGAGACAGGTGCTCCAAAGTGATCATCTGCTGACATCCACTGCAAGTTGGATATCCAGGCACAGTGCCAGCGTATCTCTTATTTGGAAAATGAGTGCTTGGACATTATCCTAACTTCCTCAGAAAAGCTTGCACAGCTTGATACTTTGCAGAAAAGTAACCATGAGCACATCATTGACACCATTGAGTGGGCTTGATAAAGATATATCTATAGCAATGATCTATTCATAAAAATTATTTATGGAAAGCTACAGTAGGCCACAAATTTTGCTAGTCCCCCTTGATATGTCATTACTGACAAGAATGAAAAAGAGCTTTGTGATCTAGGTATTTTATTGTATTTTTGGAAAAGGGAACAAACTCAGAAAGATTCTATGACTTGCTCACCTTTGCTGGGCTAGCTAGTAACAGCGCTCCAGCTCTGCCCTAAGTATTAATAATATTTACAGTAATGATAATAATGATATTGATAAACTATTGAAAAACAACTAAGTGGCCAGCCACTTTGCTCAACACATTATATGATTTAATTTTTACAACAATTCAATCCTTTAGGTACTGCCATTCTCATTTTATAGTTGAAAATGGGGCCTCGAGATTTTTAAGGACTTTGCCCAATGTTATGTAGCTAGTGTGTGGTTGTCTCACTCTCAAGCATGTGTCTTTTACGCTGACCTGATTTGCCATTAAAACATAATTTCCAGTCTCTGTTTGTAAGAATGTTGCCATCTCAACCCAGAGCAGGCTGTTTGGTAAAGCATGGAGGATTTTTCTGAGGGTGGACGGAAGAAACACATGACTTCAAGCACGTCTGAATAAAGGGCCTGCAGGGAGGGATTTCTCATGTCCAGAAGTTCTGTCATTTGACCAGATAGTTCTGAGGATACAAGACAGCTCCTGTGGTTTGTGAGCTCACAGCCTGAGTGAAGCAGATGACCATGTAAAGAACAAAGCATGGGCTTGATAGTCCGCTCAGGCCAGGGATCACAAACCAGGGGCCTGTGACTAGTGCTGGCCCACAGATGGATGGCTTCTGTTTTATCAGGAAAGTGTGGGAACAAAAAAGGAAATGATTAAAAGCTTTTAAAAATCAGGAGATTTTGGCCAAGCGTGGTGGCTCATGCCTGTAATCCCAACACTTTGGGAGGCCGAGGCAGGTGGTTCAGGAAGTCAGGAGTTAGAGACCAGCCTGGCCAACATAGTGAAACCCTGTCTCTACTGAAAATACAAAAACATTAGCCATGGGTGGTGGCGGGCACCTGTAATCCCAGTTACTTGAGAGGCTGAGGCAGGAGAATCACTTGAACCTGGGAAGTGGAGGTTGCAGTAAGCTGAGATCATGCCACTGCACTCCAGCCCACGCAACAGTGCAAGACTCTATCTCAAAAAATCAAAATAAAAAACTAAAATAAAAATCAGGATATTTTATATGACTATCCAGATCCAAGCTCATTTTTAAAGAAAAAGGAAAGATCTGGTATCTCTAGACATACACACCTGCATGGTGGTGGTCAGGGCCCTGGAGAAGAAGGAACACCTTGTTTGCCACAGTATTTTCCTTGCCTACTTTTCTTATAGAGGTTATCTTTTCCTGTTGATAGTGAAGGTTGGCATCTCCATTCAAGAGCTAGCTCTGCTATTAACTAGCAAAGAAACATAGGCAAATCTCTAAGTCTTTCTAAAAATAGAAAATAATTTTATGAAATCAGTAGTTCTCAAAGTATTTTTGAGCCATAGATGGCTTTCTGTTCATAAAACTTTCCCTTGAAACTCAATGCCTAAGTGTAGCACAGGAGGAAGGATAATTACAATGAGTACGGGGAGCTAGAGGACCAGCACCGCCCTCGCCCCAACTCCTGGAAATGTCCTCTAAAGGAACTCAGTGATACATCCAAGTTCTAATCATCACAGATTTCAAAGCTAGACTGGCTCATCAGGCTGCCTTAAAGCTGGGGGTGCAAGGGTAGGCAGGTGTTTCTTACCAGGAATCTTCATAGGAATCTTTCAAGGGCCTCTGATCTCAACTTTTATTCTGTTCCTTTCTATTTCATTTCTTTATTTGTTGTGTTTTTTCTTTTTAATTTTTTTTGGAGACAGAGTCTTACTCTATCACCCATGCTGGAGTGCAGTGGCATGATCTCAGCTCACTGAAACCTCCATCTCCCGGGTTCAAGTGATTCTCCTGCCTCAGCTTTCCAAGTAGCTGGGATTACAGGTACACACAACCACAACCAGATAATTTTTTAATTTTTAGTAGAGACGAGGTTTCACCATGTTGGTCAGGCTGGTTTTGAACTACTGACCTCAAGTGATCCACTGCTTCGGCCTCCCAAAGTGCTGGGATTACAGGCATGAGCCACTGCATACAGCCAGTTATGCAAATCTAATAAATGGCTGCTGTCATATGAACACCACCATCAAGATATAGAATAGTTTCAACATCCAAAAACATTTCCCTGTGACTACTTGCCATCAGTCCTTAGTTCCTGGCAACCACCAATGTGTTTTCTATGCCTATAATTTTGCCTTTGCAAGAATGGCATGTAAATGGAATGATACAGTATGTTGATTTTTTTATACTTTTTTATTTTGCTTTTTTTTAAATTGCATTTTAGGTTTTGGGGTACATGTGAAGAACATGCAAGATTGTCGCATAGGTACACACACGGCAGTGTGATTTGCTGCCTTCCTCCCCATCACCTATATCTGGCATTTCTCCCATGCTATCTCTCCCCAACTCCCC
>CAUYQU010060249.1:0-25990 GCA_963574635.1 Cheracebus regulus
AGCCTTGACCTCCTGGGCTCAAACGATCCTCCCACCTCACCTTCCAGGTAGCTGGGACTATTGGCATATGCCACCACACCTGGCTAATTTTTGGATTTTTGTAGAGATGGAGTCTTGCCATGTTGCCCAGGCTGGATCTTCGATTTTTTAATACATCAAAGCCAGTCACCCCTGCTCCCATTTTCTTACTTTAGCAGGCTGGTGGCTTCCAGGGGGCCCACTTGGAGGAGAGCCTGCCTGCATAGCAGGTCCAGCATAAGGGTCTGATGCCAGGCACCTGGCACAGACCCAGCCGCAGCGATCCCCATGTGTGACTGAACGAAAAAAACCATTGGCCCTCACTACGTAGTTAGCCACAGGCTTGGCCAGTGGCTTCTGGAAAGCCGTGTGCTGCCCCCCAAAGATGTGGGCAGAGGCGGTTTGCTTACCATTGTCCCTCCTGTCCCCGTCCCGGCTGGGGGGGACGTCTGTCTTCCTTTTATTCGTGACTACAGGGGTGTAATGTGTGTCTTGATCTCTTTTAGGGCCAGTATGGAAATTACCAGCAGTAAGGGACACATGGCTGGAGCCCTTGTGGTAGCGTGCTCATCCAGGCCCGGATGGGCCAGCGGCAGCTCTGGTGAATTGTGACATGTTGGTTACTCTTTCGCCCAGTGCCACGTCTGCATGTGAAACGTGCTCATTTCATGCTGGGTATGACGCCGAGCGCGCACCATTGGCGCGAGACCGCGCTTGGTGGTGTGATACTTTTGGTGCTGTGTATAGTATTGTATGTCGGTACATGGAGAGTTATCCTTTTTTTGTCCCCCCACCCCCTTCTTAATGTTTCTAGCTACTTTGGGGGTCATTTTGTCATCAGAGCATTTCTGTGCCCAGGGATGGGACAGATCTCAAAGACACCACACACAGTCCACCTGTTCCGATCAACAGACCTTAGGTCTCATCTCTCTCCTCATATAGTTGTTGTAATGTGGGCTGTCAACTTTTCTTTAACTGGCTACACCACAGCTAGACACACATGCAGCCCCTGGAGAGCAGCCTCTTCCTGTGCCTCGATGGGTGAGTGGGAGGGCGTCTTCTGTGTGTTGGGTCAGTTTCTGTCATGTAACGAAAAGAAGAAACATCTCCCATGCGAGAGGCCACAGATGGCCACTTCTAGAGCGTGTTCATGGCCTGTCTCTCACCAATTCCGTTTATCCAAAAAGATACATGTTTTTGTATTAAAAAGTAAGCAGGGATCAATGACTGTATTCCAAATCAACAGGAATCCCTTGCCCGATGTAGGGCGAGCGGGGTTGCTGAAGGAAAGAGGGGCAGCTCTCTGGGAAGTGGGCCGTCAGAGATTACTCTGGCTTTGACCCTTGTTTAGCTGATGGTCATTTCTGGGATTGGAATATTTAATATGCCCAATGCTAAATTGATAGGTAATTTAAAATATTGACACCAAATTTTCCAAACAGTTGGCAAGTTGTTTATTTTATATTATTTCTTCCAGGACCTACTTGCTCAGATCTCCAAGCAAGCATTTCTTTTCTTTTAGGGATATCTGAAAGTCACATCCAGTAACTTTACTGTGTTCTTTCTAATGAAAAATAAAAGTTTTATATAGTGAAACTTAAGTAATTTTTACATTTCTAGGATATTAAATCCCATTTCAATTCTGTGTAAACATTTAAGACAGCACACTTGGAAAAGTATGGTCAAAGGAAAAAATCCTACGCTGCCATTAATAACTCGCATGGATGTTTGATCCACCTTTACTTGGAATAATACTCATATTTGCTATTAATCCTTTTTAAAAAAATCTTTGGATAAATGCTGGTGAATTTCCAAGAACTTCCAAGAAAATACAAAATATATCCAGTGCTTGATATATGAGGCCTACTAATAATGACGTTTCTCTTTAATTGATGTTTCATTTTAAAAGTTAAAAGTAGTTCTTCAGAGTTAAGTGCTTTAGAATTTACAAGGCACATATGTGTTTTGCTTGAATTAATCCTGACAGCCCCTGTGAGGAAATTTGTTTAGAGATGAAGATCTAAGGCACAGATTAAAGGACTTGGCTGTGTTGAGTGCCAGTCCTGTTATAGGACATTCTTCCCTCCTCTATGAGACAGGTGTCACACAGAAACGGGAATAGCAGTGTTTATTTTGTAGGCGTAAGGGTTTTTAAACCCTTAACACTGGTAAGGGCCTAAAAATAAATGTATATGTTCATATTACTGAAGAGAGTTCTTAATTGCTAATTGACAAAAGTATTAGCAATTTCAGTGAGGGAGTCTTCTCCCTTGATTTTGTTCTTTTCATGTGAATTTTCATAGAACTAATTTGCAAACTCAATCGGGGACTAAAATTTCCCACTGAAAATGTTAAACATTTTAGATAACTGTGAAAATAGTTTATTTTTATTCCTTGCCAATCTGGGAATATGCCTTTTGTGTGTGTGTGTGTATTTTTAAGTGCTGTATTAATAATACTTTCTGAAAGAAAAGGACACTTATCCCAAAATTTCAATCTGAAATGTCTTACATTAAGAATATCTTGAATGTTGTGTATATATTTTAAAAAGCACTTTGCAAAATAGTTTGTACATTTATTTCCTAATTTATACATGATTTTTGGTGTTAATATATTTAATGATTAATAACAGAATCTTTATTTAATGTGTTGTCCATTTTTATGTAATACTGTGGGGGAAAGTGATGCCAGCAATTCCTTTTCATTAACTTATTATATCTTCTGTCATATGAATGTTGAGAAAAGCTTAGGCTAACATGAATTGTTCGTGAAGTGTGGTTGATGGTGCTTTGTTTTTTTCTGACTACTTCTATGGAAGGCCAGTGAAGAAGCAAAGGAAGAGGTGAAAATTGATGCTCTTTCTTATTCCTATTGTTCCCTGACATCCAGCAAATTGTGAATTTGAAAAATGATGGCCACAGTTTTCAGAAGTGCTGACAAATTTCATATTGGTATGCAAAGCTCATCACCCATTAGGGTTTGCTGTTGAATCAACAGTATTGAGCATATTAAAACAGTACATCAGAACTCATGCCCAGAGTCTTCATGAATGGGATTAAGGCGGACAAGATCTCCTAAAATCTGAAAAGAAACCTTAATATGCTCATCTGGTTGGAGTCTGCGTGAAGCTCTGATTTTGTCAGGGTTTTTCTTCATGTAGCAGGCACCCCTTCAACACTACAGAGTGGAAGACTTATGCATTTCCATTGAAAAATGTTCAGCCACTTCATTTCTATTTATTGAGCAAGTCAGATCTGTCTGGTTTGTGAGTACAGTACATTTAAAAAACATCCTGGATATCGGTTTTTTTTCAGTCGGAGTTTGACGTATAAATTGTTTATGGTTTTGGTGTAATCTCTTAATAAACTGGTTCTTCAAAAATCATCCTATAAAGTGAGCTTTCATGAAGGTAATGGGATTTTGGTGTGATTTGTTTTACAAACACATTGGGACCCGGTTGACTGTCATCTCAGTTCCTGGGCAGAGTCCCCGTGCGTCCGCGCCGGATTCCCCGCGGCCGGAAGGCGGAGCCAGGGGAAAGGCGGTGAGGACGGCGCCCCGGGACTGCCCTGCGGTCCCCACTGCCTGCTCTGCGTTGCCCCGTAGCTTCCTCGGGCAAGAGCGGTGTCCTCATCAGGGAGGCTTCGCAGACGACCACAGCGCCGGAGGGGTCAGAGAAATTGGGTGGCCCTGGGCACCAGGCGGGGCGGCTGTCCCTGGGCTCCGGCAGCGAGGGCGCCGGCGAGAAGCACGACTACAGCTGAGCGTTCTGCTGTCCTCCCGCTATTCCTCTTGGCGCCCGCTCACCGGCATAAGGTCCCCTCCGGGGTCCGCCGGCCCGTCTTCCGCACCTGCGCACTAGGGAAGCGCGGGGACAGCCGGAGCCTAGAGGCACCGGAAGGGGTTGGCCGCCTGCAATGCCCCGGAAGTGACGCGCTCTCCCGAGCAGGTGAGTGAGGGCGCGGTGGGCGCGGGGCCCGCGGGGTGTCGTGGCCGGGCGTGAGGAGGGGCCTCGGCTTGGGCCGCGAGGCACCGGGGCGCTGGGAGCGGGAGAGGCCCAGCCTACGAGCCGAGAGGCCTGGAGGGCTACCGGACTGCGAACCCGGGCGGGACGGAGCGCTGCGGCCCCGAGCGTCCCGGCGGGGGGGAGCGGCGCCTTGCTCCCCGGTCCTGCCCCGCTCTTCCCGCAGAACCGCGTTTTGGGATCGGAGGTCTTGTCAGCCACCCCGGTGCAGCTGTCACAGGGATGGGTGCCGCGTGTGAATTCCGAGTCAAGTTGTTTCGGAATTTGCCTTGATCCAGGGCTCTAAGTACTAAACATTTTCTTCTGGAATGTTAAAGTGATTATTGCTAGTATACACTCGCACAGGACAACATGTGCACATTTGGCTGATAAAAAGTTGTGTGTGGTAAACGCGCCTCAGAGACACGCCTTTTCAGAGAGTTCCCTGTCCGCGGGTGGCTTCTTCCCAGTGAGACCGGGTTATCCGCTCTGTTCCCGTTTTACGTTCTCGTAGCTGTAGATACCGAGGAATGGTGTTCACACAGACCTGTAGATGGGAATCGGAGGGGCTTGTTGGGCAGTGTCGCTAGAGAATACCTTTCTTTTGTAAAGGGGAGGACCCATTGTGAAAGGGGGACTGGAAAGAAGTCAGTTTTTTAAAACACAGGTTCCCCCTCAGGCAGTTCTGTTTTAGCAGAGAGAACGTAGCAGAAGTTGAGAGCAGAAAATGGATTCCTTTGACATTATCCTGGCCTTAGTCCCTTGGGAAGTCTATGTTTGTGCGAACCTCAGTGGGAAGATTCCTGCCGTAAAATGCAGATGCCAACCAACATGCTGGGGGCCAGAGGACACTGTGTGACTTTGGGCAAGTGACTTAATCTCTCTAAGTCTCAGCCTCCTCTGCTTTAGATGGACATAAAAAATGTAGTCAAAAATCAGTGCGGGGCACGGTGTCTCACACCTGTAATCTCAGCACTTTGGGAGGCCGAGGCAGGTGGATCTTCCTGAGGTCGAGAGTTGAAGACCTGGCCAACATGATGAATCCCCGTCTCTATTAAAAATGCAAAACTGAGCCGAGCAATGGTGGTGGGCATGTGTAATCCCGGGTACTGGGGAGGCTAAGGCGGGTGGATCACTTGAACCCTTGAGGCGGAGATTGCAGTGGGCTGAGATCCTGCCAGTGCACTCCAGCCTGAGCAACTAGAGCGAAACTCCGCCCCCCCCCCAAAAAAATATATATATATACACACACATACACGCACACAAATTAGCTGAGCGTGGTGGCAGGTGCCTGTAATCCCAGCTTTTGGGAGGCTGAGGCACGAGAATTGCTTGAACCTGGGAGGCAAAAGTTGCAGGGAGGTGAGATCATGCCACTGCACTCCAGCCTGAGCAACAGAGACTCTTGTCTGGAAAAAGCCCTGTCTGTGATGAGGGCAGTGTTCTCATCTGTACTGTCCCATATGGTACCCACTGTCGACATGCGGCTGTGAGCACTTAGACATGGCCTGAGGGACTTTTTACATTTTAGTTAATTTTAGCCTAATGGCCCCATGTGGCCTGTGGGTACTATACTGGACAGCTCAAGGACACCCTTGTTAGAAGGAAAATAAAGACACCGAAGAGCAGCGCGAAACAGTGGAATTTGTTCATCTGTCAAGGGAGGGCCACATCACTCTGCAGGTCTCCAAAGAGAAATTGAAAGAGCAAAAAGGAGGAAGCAAATTAGGCGAGATTCCGAGTTCAGGTCTCCGGTTGGCTTTGCAGCCTTCTCTGCGGTTCACCTCCTTCAGGTTCCATGTCACCAGTGTCAGGAAGCCTGATTTCCAGAATATCCGGGCTGGGTGGTGTGTCAGCAGGCTGAGCCGTGACTGTGCTTGTGTTGATCAGCCCGAGTTGTGTTTTTTCCCCAACCTGTTTTCATGCTCCTCCCCTGACCCTTCCCATCTGATAGCTCTTGGGTGAGTCTCTTCGCCTGTCTGCCTCAGTTTCCCCAACTTTAAAATGAGGATGATGAAGTATTTTCTTCACAGAGTTTTATGAGGACTGGATGAGTTAATCCCTGAAAAATACTTAGAACAGTATTTTGCAAGTAGTGAGGTGGAGGTTTTGAAGGTTTATTGTGAAATTATGTTCAGGTACTTTTTGTGTTTGGCACTACCATAAATGGGTGTTTTTCTTAGTTTTAATGTACAGTTGTTTGCAGCTGGAACTTAAAAATACAACTGATTTTTTTTTTTTTTTTTTTATCTAGAGTCTCCCTCTGTTGCCCAGGCTGGAGTGCAGTGGTACAATCTCAGCTCAGCCGAGCCTCCAACTCTGGAGTTCAAGGCCTCAGCCTCCTGAGTAGCCAGGACTACAGGCACAAGCCACCACTCCTGGCTAATTTTTGCATTTTTAGTAGAGATGGGGTTTCACCATTTTGGCCAGGCTGATCTGGAACTCTTGATCTGGAACTCTCCACCTGCTTCGGCCTCCCAAAGTGTTGGGATTACAGTCGTGAGCCACCGTACCTGGCCAGGAGTGTTCTTTTATAGCAAATTTAACTTCTTGAGTAGATACAGGGCTATTTTAGATTGTTTATTCTTGTGTTTCTTTAATAAGTTGCATTTTTCAAGAAATTTGTTTATTTTATGTAAGTTGAGTTGTGATTGAATTTGCTGGCATAAAGTTGTTCCTAGTGTTCTCTTGTCATTTTGCTGTCTGTAAGGTAGGTGCGTGTTGAAAATAACCCTTGTAACATTTGGCAGTGGAGGTTTGCGCTCTCTGGGTTTCCTGATCAGGCTAGCTAGAGGTGTGTTAGTAAGCTTGGCTTTTCAGTGAGCCTCTTTTTTTCCGTTACATTTTATTGTTGTCTGTCTGTTTCTTTGTTTATTTCTGCTCTGTATTATTCCTCTCTTTCTACTCACTTTGGGCTTGCTTTGCTCTTTCTGGTGTCTGGATTTGGAGCCTTAGGTTACTGATCGTAGCTCTTTCCTCTTTACCAAGGTAACCTTCAGAGCTGTAAGTTTCCTTCTAAACACTGCTGCAGCTGCAGCTCTTAAATCCTGGTGTTTTGCATTTTCATTGTCATTCAGTTCAAAACATTTTCTAATTTCTCTTTTGATTTCTTCTTTGACCCAAGGATTATTTAGAAGAAGGTTGTTTAATTTGCAGATATTTGGGATTTTCCTAGTTATTTTCTAGCTATTGACTTTCAGTTTAATTCTGGTTAGAGAATAGACCCTATGGCTGATACTTAAGGGGGATTGGTTGGAGTTTGCTCACCTCCCTGATATAAAATGGAGTAGTATTTACATGTAAGCTACACGCATCCTTCATATACTGTTTTTTTTCCCCCTCCAGTCAGGAGCTCTGTCACCCAGGCTGGAGTGCAGTGGTGTGATCATAGCTTACTGCAGCCTCCAACTCCTGAGCTTAAATGATCCTCCCACCTTAGCCTCCTAAGTAGCTGGTATTATAGGTGTGCACCACCATGCCCAGCTAATTTTCTTTCTTTCTTTTTTTTTTTTTTTTTTTTGGTAGAGACAAGGTCTCACTATTTTGCCCAGGATATTCTCGAATTCCTTGCCTCAAGTGATCCTCCCACATTGGCCTCCCAAATTGCTGGGATTACAGGTATGAGCCACTGCACCCAGCCTTTCTGTAACATTAAATAATCTCTAGGTTATTTATACTATACTATAATATAAATGCTGTGTATATAGTTGTACTTTATTTTTTAATTTAAAAAAATTGTTGTATTGTTATTTTTTTGTTTTTCGGATATTCTCTACCTGAGGTTTGTTGACTCCACGGACACAGAGGGCTGACTGTACATGATTTCTTTCCAGTGTATTGAGACTTCTTTAGTGATGCATCTTATGGTCTGTTTTGGTGAATGTTCCACATGCACCGGAAGATAGTGTATATTTTACAGTTGTTGGATGTACTGTTATATAAATGTCAACTTGATAAATATTTTGATAGTATTGTTCAGATTTAATGTCTTTACTGTTTTTATTTTTCTATTTTTAGACAAAGGGTCTCAGGGCAGTTGTAGTGGCTCATGCTTGTAATCTCAGCACTTTGGGAGGCCAAGACCGAAGGATCACTTGAGCCCAAGAATTTGAAACCAGCTTAGGTAATGGGAGACCCCCTCTGCAAAAAACTTTAAAAAAATTTGTCAAGCACAGTGGCATTTACCTGTAGTCCCAGCTACTCAGGAGGTTGAGGCAAGAGGATCGCTTTAGTACAGGAGGTCAAGGCTGTAATGGGCTGTGATTACATCACTGCACTCCAGTTTGGGTGACAGAGTGACACCCTGTCTCAAAAAAAAAGGGTTTCATTCTCTCGTTTTGTTGCTCAGGCTGGAATGCAGCTTTGAATTCATGGGCTCAACGATCCTCCCGCCATAGCCTCCCAAGTAGCTAGGACCACAGGGGTGCGCCACCAGGCCCAGCTAATTTTTTTTCTTTTGGTAGAAATGAGGGTCTTGCTATTTTGCCCAGGCTGGTCTCAAACTCATGGCTTCAAGAGATCCTCTCACCTTGGCCTCCCACAGTCCTGAGATTACAGCCAGGAACCAGCTGGCTCTTTTTAACCTACTTAGTCAACCTCTGCCTTTCACTTTGAATCTGTGAACATGACATTTTTTTTTTTTTCGTAAGAGAAAGAAAAAGTGGGAGAGAGAACAGAATTCTTGCTCTATTGCCCAGGCTGGAATGCAATCTTAAAAAGGTATCAAAAAGCTCTTTTATGCCGTCAGTTATACTTAACAACAGAGACAGAAAGGAATACAGGAAGAAAATAACAAACAGTCAACCAGTATTTCATTTAGGTCTGTGAGATACTATGTAAATACTAAAGAGTAATTCACTTTCTGTTATATAGTCACTTTCAGAATGGGTGTCTTATAAATTAACAATTCGGTGTCAAAATCTCCTGCCATTATTGTGCGGGAGTCCAAATCTCTTTGTAAGTCAATAAAAACTTGTCTTATGTATCTGGGTGCTCCTATATTAGGTACGTATGTATTTATAGTCATTAACTTCTGTTGTTACATTGATCTTTAATGTCCTTCTTTGTTTCTTTTAGTCTTTATTACTATTAAAGTCCATTTTATTGGAGACAAGAGTTACAACTCCTGCTTTTTTTTTTTTTCTATTTAATTAGTAAATCTTCCTCCATCCGTTTATTTTAAGTCTTTGTGTATCGTTGCGAGTTGGATCTGGATACTACGTACCAATGGATTTTTAACTTTTTATTCAATTTGCCTGTCTGTGACTTTGATTAGGACATTATATCCATTTAAGTTTAGAATTAATATTAATATTTGTGAGTTCAGTATTGTAATTTAATGCTAACTGGCTTTTTTGCCCATTAGTTGATGTAAATTCTTCATTATGGAGATACTCTACGTTTTAGTGAATTTTCGAGATAACTGATACTGGTTGTTCCTTTCTGTTTGTAGAGCTTCTTTCAGAAGATCTTGTAAAGCAGGCCTGGTGGTGATGAAATCTCTGAGTGCTTGCTTGTTTGTGAAAAATTTTATTTTTCCTTCGTTTTTAAAACTTAGTTTGGCAGGATATGTGATTCTGGGTTGAAAATTCTTTTCTTTAAGGATATTGAATATTGACCCCCACTTACTTCTACATTGTAGGGTTTCTGCTGAGCGGTCTGCTGTGAGTCTGATAGGCTTCCCTTTATAGGTAATCTGACCTTTCTCTCTAGCTGCCCTTAAAATTTTCTCCTTTATTTCAACCCTAGTAAATCTAGCAATTATATGTCTTGGAGTTGGTCTACTTGAAGAATATCTTTGTGGTGTCCTCTGGATTACCTGGAGTTGAGTATTGTCCTGCCTTACTAGGTTAGGAAAGTTTTCCTGAACAATATCCTGAAAAATATTTTCCAACTTAGATTCATTCTCTTCATGAGATTCAGGGACACTGATCAATCGTAAATTACGTCTTTTCACAGAGTCCCATATTTCCTGGAGACTTTGCTCATTCCTTTTTACTCTTTGTTCTGGAATCTTGCCTTCTCATTTCATTTCACTAAGTAGGTCTTTGACCTCTGATATCCTTTCTTCTGCTTGATCAATTCGACTGTTAAAACCTGTGCACACTTCGCAAAGTTCTCATGTGTTCTTCAGTTCCAATAATTCCCTTATATTCGTTTCTAAATTGTCTATTCTCATTAGGATTTTGCCAAACCTTTTTTCAAGGTTCTTAGTTTCTTTGCATTGGGCTAGAATGTGTTCTTTTAACTCAAAAAAGTTCCTTATCATCCACCTTCTGAAGCCCATCTCTGTTAATTGGAACACATTAGTTCTCCATCAGGCCTTGTTCCCTTGATGGTGAAGAACTGTGATCCCCTGTAGAAGGAGAAGCATTCTGCTTCTGGCTATTCTCAGCTTTTTTATGCTGGTTCCTTCCTGTCATTGTAATTTTATCCACCTGTTGTCTCTGTAATTACCTACTTTCAATTTAGGTCTCTGAGTGGACATCCAACTTGTTGATTCCCAACGCCGAAATCTGAGCAACCCACTGTGCTGGCTAAAACGGCGGCATTAAGATTCGTGGTGCTTTTCTGCTCAGGGGATCTCTGGTCTGGCATCCCTCCTGCATGTAAATGGGTGACTCGCCCTCCCGGAGATCCAAACGTCGATCAAAAGGGAATCTAGTCCCGTTTACTCTGCACCGAGAACCGCCGTGCTGAAGCGCTGGCAAAACCGACACGCCGGCCACAAGAGTCGCACTGGCAACCCGTGGGGCTCCTCCGCTGGGAATCCTAGTCCGTAAGCAACAAAAATTCTTCTAAAAATGTGGCGTCCTCTCGTTCTGTGCGCTTTCTCTGGGAGCTACAATCCTGAGCTGCTAGTAGTCAGCCATCTGGGATCTCTCTCTCGAAATACATTTTTTAAAATAAAAATAGTTATGCTAGAGTAGAAAGATAGTTTTTTTTTTTTTTTTTTTTTTCTGAGATGGAGTTTTGTTCTTGTTGCCTTGCCTGGGCTGGAGTGCAATGGCACGATCTTGGCTCACTGCAACCTCCTTCTCCCGGGTTCAAGTGATTCTCCTGCCTCAGCCTCCTGAGTAGCTGGGATTACAAGTACATGCCACCACACCTGGCTAATTTTTGTGTTTTTAGTAGAGACAGGGTTTTACCATGTTGGTCAGGCTGGTCTTGAACTCCTGACCTCAGGTGATCCACCCACCTTAGCCTCCCAAAGTGCTGAGATTACAGGTGCCAGCACTCAGCCTTTTTTTCTATTTTGAAATATTCTTTAGAATAAAAATATGCCATTTATTCAATTAAAACAAATTCTACCCACTGTGCACCCTCATCATCATTTAATTTGTTTAAATTAAAACAAATTCTACCCACTGTTTGTGCACCCTCATCATTGCTGCCTCTCAAAATGTCTCCTGGGCGTTTTTGCTCTGGTGCTCAGGAGAAGCTGAGGCCAACATGTGCCCACACTCAAGTCAAGATGGCAACATGTGGGACAAGAGCAAGCGCCCAGGTCTCACTCTGCAAGCCAGGAACCGCAGCTGCAAGGCTAAGAGTGTCACTCCAGGGCTGGAGAGCAGTATTTAAAATGGAGCTGCTGAGTTAGAAATAGTCTTCCAAACATGTCCTGTGGTAGAAACAGAAATTGGTGTAATTTTTCTGGAGGCCATTTAACATTATGTATTATGATCTTAAAAATGCTCTCACCCTTTGGCTCTAAAATACCACTCTTGGATATTTATCCTAAAGAATTAATTATGGCTACAGGCAGGGAGAATGCATCCAGCTGTACTGATGATATCAGTGGGAAAACGGAAAACAAACTAAAAATCCATTTTCAGTTAAATAGATTATGATAGATCCATACAGTGTCATGTTATATAATATTAAAAGTGACATCCCGAAGAATAGTTAATGATGTGTTAATATATACATCTTCTAAACAACATAAACAGGTTGATCTCATTTTTGTTAAAAATCATGTTTTATATATATATACATATATAAAGTATTATACACTACTTATTACACATGTACAGACACATACACATAGAACTTGCAGAACACAGCACAATGTTCGTGGCTCTTGTCTCCAGGTGGGCAGTGAAAAGACAAAAGTCCCTGCCCTCATGAAGGTTACATTCATAGCTTCTTAACCTCTCTATGCCCCGATTTTCCCATCTGTAACATGGGAATAAAAGAATTCTTACTTCAGATGGGTGAGTAAAGATTACAAAGATACAAGATACACAATAAGCATCATAAATATGTTAAATGTAAATTTTAGTTACACTTTCTAAATTTTTAATAATGAAAATTACTGTTGTGAATTAGGGGGAAAAAAAGGAAGAAATCTCTAAAGCCCCAGGTCAAGAACCTTGGTAGCTCAGCATCCTGTCCTTACCACCCTCATCCTGAGCAGAGAGGCGCCAGTGTCCTCAGGTTTACATCCAGGGAAGGTAACTGAGACAGGAGGAGACAAGGCTTTCCCACAGGAGCTGTGCCTGCCACATTCCTTATGGAACAAGCCACTGTGACTCTGTAAACAAGCCCAGCCCTTCAGAAGCTCCAAGGCATCACAGGGAGCTAGCCACTGAGGTAATTATTCCCTCTGACCCAGTAATCCATCTCAGTTCTAGAAATCTACCTAAAGGGAGGAATTCAAGAGAAGAAAAAAGAGGCACAAGCTAAGACATTCAGTTTGGTGCTATCTGATATTAGAAATAGGTTGGGAAACATCCTAGAAGGATCGGCATCAACCTAGGGTTTAAGTTAACTATGGGATGTCTACCCTATGGAATAGAAACAGCTATCAAAAATTTTAACTACAAAGACCAAAGGAAATGTAGAAAATATGTGTGATGTAAAAGCAAGAAAAAAATAACAACACACAAAAGTGTATATGACTTGGGCCGGGCACAGTAGCTCACGCCTGTAATCCTGGCACTTTGGGAGGCCAAGGTGGGTGGATCACCTGAGGTCAGGAGTTCGAGACCAGCCTGGCCAACATGGCAAAACCCTGTCTCTACTAAAAATACAAATAATTAGCCAGGTATGGTGGGCATGCCTGTAATCCCAGCTACTCAGGAGGCTGAGGCAGGAGAATCACTTGAACCTGGGAGGCAGAAGTTGC
Organism: Cheracebus regulus; assembly: GCA_963574635.1. NCBI lineage: Eukaryota > Metazoa > Chordata > Mammalia > Primates > Pitheciidae > Cheracebus > Cheracebus regulus. Next base: position 13,149 of record CAUYQU010060249.1, read on the forward strand.
AGTGAGCCAAGATCGCACCACTGTACTCCAGCCTGGGCGACAGAGAGAGATTCCAGCTCAAAAAAAAAAAAAAAGAAAGTGTATATGACTCGACCAAGCTAAATGATGCAGTGATGTGACTAGCATCAAATGAAACAAGTGAAATGAAGCAAACAAAGGAAGACAGCTAGATTAGCATGGTACTACGAGTGATGATTTTTCTTGCACACATTCTCCTATAAGAAATTAAACATAAACCAAACAATTCATTCAAAGCCACTGGAGAGATGTGGCTTTAACAGGCTGTTCTTCTATCTCAGCCTTTCCCAAATTGGGTGCCATGATAAGTTAAATGATGCCTGACTTATTTTTTTGGAGGGTACAGGTAGTTGGTCCATATTCAAAGGACTGGCAAATAGGATCAAATAAAACTAAGCAGCAGTCTTCATCAGAGGACTTCTTGCTAATGTTCATGACTTTTGTGGACTTATAAAATGCAGACATATTTCCCAAACTAATCATCAACCTCCCTGCCCTCCCTTGTTCCACCCCATTGACACTACTAGCATTCCTGGAGCACAGAGAAATGGAGCCCCTCTCCCTGATAGCATCTAGGGCCCAGAGCACAGCCTTCCCTGCTCCTGCCCTCAGGTGTCTCTCTCTGCAGGCAGAGAATGACCTGTTTCTGGCACCACGCTGCCATGCAAAGCAGCTGATCACTCTGTGCACAAAAATGTGTAATTATGCTTAGGAGGCACTTGGTGTCTCAGCCCCAATGTCGGATGTTAGAGACCTTGGAGAGATTGTGACTGGCCATTACTGGATTCCTAAGTTTGAGATAAAGATTCCTTTTTCTTTCCCAAGTTTGAAAGGTATTTTTTTTTGTAGGGGCTGTTGATCTTAAATTATATGTTAGATGCGATAAAGCACAGTACTTAATATTTAAAAGCAAAACACAGTCTAACCTTTTATTAACCTAAATTTGTATTTTTATCTATTAGAATAAAAAACAACACAACTTTGGAATCCAGTTGTTGCTGCTAGATTCACCTCATCTGTGGATTAATTCTGAAAGGGACTCATTGAGTCCATATTAGACACCAGGACTTTGAAGCAGCAAATGAACTAATAATTTATAAACTAATAATAATTATAAACTAATAATTTATGCTTTCTGAGGTCTCTGAGCTATGCTAGCTATGAAAAGCTGAATTTTAAAATCCTGTTCCAGTGCGTGTGATCTCAGCCATATCTTTGTTCTTTCTAGAAAATGAAAGGTGGTTGGAAGGGCATGGGCTTTAGAAAAGACAGAGCTGAATCCTTGCTCCCTGCTTCTCACCTGTGTGAATGTGGGGACCTCAGCTTCCCAAAGCCTCTCCAAGCTGCAGACAACAGCTTTCTCAAAAGGTTGTGCTGAGACTTAGAAGAAGTAGCTCAGTGAATGAGTTTCCTTCCTCTCCCCATTTCACATGAGGTTTCTATGGAAAGCCTTTTACAGAAGAGAAACATGAGATTTGGACATTTTGTTATTTTTCCCCAAGGGTATGTATGGAACTTCTTCCAAGTTCTAAGGAAGCAGGGCATCTTGTTCAAAGACAAATGAGTTTGACGCCCCTACCCTGAAGCCTGCCAAGCTTATGGATGGCTTCTTGGGGAAGCCTCATGGCAGGGACCACAGGCACTGTTTAGTGGTGTCCCTTTCCTTTGTTCAACTCACAATCCACATTCCACTTGATGCTCCTGGGAGGAAGTTTCAGGGTTTCATTGATCTTCTCCAGAACAGTCTGCAGTTTTTGCTTCTGAGCAATCTCTGACTGAGTAACCTCAGCAACATTTAGCTTCTCGCTCTCAAGTTTCTCTGAGGGTGACAAGGGAAAAGAGAACAGCTGTTATGCTGGGCCCCAGACCACATGCATTTATTCAGTTATTCAGTCTCCCATGCACTCATACACTCTCCAAACAATAGATACTGAGTGCCTAACAGCAGAGGGACACTGCTGTCCCCTCATCACCTTATGGTGGCACCAGCAGCATCAGTACTGTGACAGCCTTGTGATGATGTCTTGAATCCCCAGATCGCAGAGGCATTTAACCTAGCCTGTCATATTTGAACCTTTTTCTATCATTCTGGAGTTTTCTCCTTCTTTTCAAGTCTGCCTTCTCCAAGGACATCTCTGTGCCCCGACTGGAAAGCCTTCTCTATAGAGTTAGTCAAGACATTTTGTACATTTCCATAGTACAGTCTGTGTCACGTCCAATCATATTTATGTTTTAAGTATCTTCTTTCCTTTTAAACTCACCTGGAAGGTAACTTACTTACTGTGTCATATTTAATCAATTCGAAGGCACATATTTTTCACATTTTAACATCCTTAAAGTCAGGTTTTGTCTTACTGGCATCCTACAATGACTGCCAGCTAGGTGGAAGGTCTAAGAGTTATCACTGTCTCTATGTGCGTGAACTTGCTCGTAGCTCTTCACAGTATGATTACTTATATGTCTCAATAAGCCCACATGAGCATCTTCAAAAAGTATAAAATAAAAATTCTCAGCAACAAGAAAGCATTGAGTAAGGTTAAAGTGATTTTTCTCTTTCTGAGTGGTACTTATGTGACTTTTATAATGGCGTGTTTTAAAAGCAAAGGTTTCTTTATGCAATGACATAACAACTTAATTCTGAAAAGGAAAAACACAGTCTAATCATCTTATTAATCTAAATAAATATTTAAATCTATTACAAAGAGCAAAACAACTTTGGACTCCTTAGCAAGAAATGCGTTGCCTACCACTGGAACTTGCCTAATCAGTTCTCCAGAATTCATTTAAGATTGACACATGTAAAGTGTCTTTTCTCTTAATTTTTAAGGGCTGCTATACAAACAAATTTTACTATGTATCAATGTTTCCCCTAATGCTTGCTTGCTTGATTATTTATTCATTCATTTATTTATTTGAGACTCTCACTGTGTTGTCTAGGCTGGAGTGCAGTGGTGAGATCTTGGCTCACTGCAACCTCTGCCTCCTGGGTTCAAGCGATTCTCCTGCCTTAGCCTCCCAGGTAGCTGGGACTACAGGCATGTGCCACCACACCCGGCTAATTATTTGTATTTTTAGTAGAGACAGGATTTTACAGTGTTATCGATGATGGTCTTGATCTCCTCACCTCAACATTCACCTGTCTCAGCCTCCCAAAGTGCTGGGATTACAGGCGTATTTATTTTTTTAAGTAACTGTGGCTTATCTAAGCCAAATACCCCTTGGGTCATTCTTTGAAGATAAAGTTGCCCACTGGAGAATTTCTGCAAGTTCTGTGGATTTATGAATTCTTTTAAGCACCTCAGCAGGATAATCTCAAGCTATTCTCACCTCTGATGGCCTGAAATGTTCTCTTCAGTTGCTTCAAGCCATGTTTATCTCTATAGTTCAGGGATTTAATAAGAATATAGCTAAATAAATGGCTTCCTCTTATATCTTGAGGAGATCTTGTGTGTGCCTTATCCATTTTTAGGCTGAATTTTTACCTTGGATCCTCTCTTACTGAAAAAATGGCAAGTTGTTTTCTTTTATTTTCCCATTATTTTCAGATGATGTAATTGTCTCTATAGAGGCAAATTATTTTAATCTTACTCTGTAACTACAAGCATTGGATAGAGGCTGCCCAAAATGCTAGGGTAAGAAGCTTCTGGTCTTGTCTTGGATCAGAGGAAAAGACTGCAGGGAAAGATTATTGATTACTGTTGTGGAATGAGTGGGGAGGACAGGAGTGAGGAGGGGCCACTTACTTGCTAACTCTGCTGTATGACATCATTGTCTATAAACGTTCATATTTAAAATCTGGCATTGAATAGATTTTCAGCTTAGGTCTCTGAGTCTGTTTTCTAGGTTAATAACTTTTTCTTGCACAGTTGTCTATTTCATTCTTGTTTTTTAAAAACTGGTGTGACACAGTAAGAAATATGTATCTAGTCTCCTTGACCCCCTTGCTAGCACAGAACTTCTAAAACCCTTGTAACTTTCTGAAAGATAAGATGGTAGCATCTTTTGTTATAATATTTGGGTTTTGTTCCCAGTTCCTGAAAAAGCTCTGAAGTGATTAAGGTGAAAGGAACATCTTTTGTTATTCATAACAAGCCCCTTTCACCTACATCTGAGTTTTATGTTAATGAGGCAACTTTTGGAAAGCCACCGAAGATGGGGGAGCTGATTGCCAGGAGAACCAAGCATATGATTAAAGGATTGGAACATTCAGCCTCCCAAAGTATTGGAACATACCTCCCACCCAGGAGAAAGGAGAAGGGAGCTGGAGGTTAACTACCAGTGGCCAGTGATTTAATCAATTATGCCTATTTAATGACACTTCCATAAAAACTCTGGCCAAAAAGGTTCAGAGAGCTTCCTGGTTGGTAAATACATGAAGGTGCTGGAGGGTCGTGCACATGAGAAGGCGTGGAAGCTCTGTGCCTCTCCCGCAAACCATGCCCTATGCATCTCTTCCTTTCGGCTGATTCTGAGTTTTATCCTTTATAATAGACTAATAAACCTAAGTTCCTTCCTGAGTTCTGTGTGCCATTCTAGCAAATAATCATATCCGAGGAAGGAGTTGTGGAAACCCCTGATCTATTATAGCTAGTTGGTCAGAAGTATGGGAGATCTGAACGTGGCGAATGCCAACTGAAGTGGGGACATGCTTGTGGCACTGAGCCCTTAACCTGCGAGGGCTGTGCTAACTTTGGGCCAGTGGTATTAAAATTAAATTGTAGGACACCCTGTTGGTGTCCATAGAGAACTGGAAAATTGCTTAGTGTGGAAAACCCACACATTCCGTGTCAGAAGTGTTAAGAGTATAGAGAAATGTGTTTTCCATTATTGGATTTCACACGTTACCTACTGAAGAGTCCATTGTTTTTCTGTTTCCAGTAATATATTTAACTAGTCTATGATACTAAAATTGTAGTGCATTCTTCCTAAAATTAAATTTTTTCCCTTTGGTGTTTTTTTTAAGCATCTGGTATTTCTTATTTAGGAGAAGCATTTTTGTGGCTTTGTTTTGCATTGCAAATGTTTTATAAAATGTAATTCTGCTTTACTTCTTTCCATTTTAGTCATTATGCTTTGGATTTATATTCTTGCTTTTAATTTTTGCTGTTGGACATTTTATTTTAGGCATTGATATTGGTATTAAGTGGATTTGCATAAAAATATACCTTAAAGTAATCCTTATTAAAACACACACACACACACAATTTTTTTTTTTTTTTTGAGGTGGAGTCTCGTTCTGTCACCCAAGCTGTAGTGCAGTGGCACAGTCTTGGCTTACTGCAACCTCCGCCCCCAGGGTTCAAGTGATTCTCCTGTCTCAGCCTCTTGCGTAGCTGGGATTACAGGCATGCACCACCACGCCCAGCTAATTTTTATATTTTTAGTAGAGACACGGTTTCACCATGTTGGTCAGCCTGGTCTTGAACTCCTGGCCTCAAGTGATCCACCCGCCTCAGCCTCCCAAAGTGCTGGGATTACAGGCATGAGCCACCATACCTGGCTTTCTCTTTTAATAAAAATGAGATTATAGTATATACATATTTTTGCTATTGGCTTTTTCCCACTCATATATATCATAAGTCTTTCTAGGTCAATACATATGAATATAACTCATTATTTTTCAAAACTGTATAATGCATTATATGACTTTTTTAAAAATATGACTTATAACTTATTCAATCATTCCCCTTGACCATACAGCCAGGTTATAACCCACATTTTCCCTACTTGTAATAAAGTCGCAATAAACATCTTTGTGTGCGTGTGTGTGTGTGTGTGTGTATTACTAACTGATTACCGCTGGCAAACATGAAAGCTATTGTTTTACAGATTTTTTCCTTTTAACATTTTAAATAAAAGATTAATTTGAGAACTTTTTCTGCTGTTCCTACCCCCTCCTTTATTTTTAAGGTATTCAACCATTAAAATATAAGAGGCCCACTCAAATATTTCTATAGCTCAACAGTAATTTACTCGACATTACTAAGGGTTTAAAGATAATGTTCCTTCATGGGCTACTTTTAGTTAGTTCCATAAAATTCTCCATTGCTGAAGTTTTATTCTTCCAGGAAACTGTTTCTCTCATGTTTCCATAGTTACAAAAATTGTTCATAACTAGTTTAACTCTTCATAAGTATTAGGCATGATTTTGAAATCGATAGGATGTGATTTAGAAAATTTTCTCAGGTGGATTATTTTGTGAATCTTGGAGATGTTTTTGAAGATACTATCCGAATTTGCTTTTGGAGAGATTTTATTTAGAAAACAATAAAACAGTATTCAAAAAGTTCTGAAGCATAAAGACAAGGCAGAATAAACTCAACTACCCTGAACGGCAGGAGAACTGAAATGTTCTAACAAACGCAATTGTCATATATACCACACTATATTAATGTAACCACCCTTCAAGAACTAAAATATGTAAAATACTCTTTCATTATGAGCAATTCCTGAGTTGTTTAAAAAATACTTTTGTCTCCAAGTATATTAGGAAGGAAACTTGCATCATAGTCAGAGAATTTAGTCTGTATACTAATTTGTTGAGATTTGCTTTATAGATATAGTCAAATTTTGTAAGTATTCCATGAGCAGTTGAAAGGAATACAGTTTGTGGGGTATCATATGCTATATGAAGATTAGAGCTGATTAGCTGTATTATTCAGATATTCTCTATGAACTTTTTTCTTAATATGTTAAGAGAAGTATGTTAAAAGCTACCACTGTGATAGGTTTGTCAAGTTCTTGCAGTATGATTGTCATTGTTAATTTTTAAATATTTAATATACAAAAGTGCATATAAGTTTAAAATTTCTCTATTTTCATAGTGACTTTAATTTCTTATTAATATGTAATGACTTTCTGTAGTAATGCTTTTTGCCTTAAAGTCTATTTTGTATGAGGTAAAATAGTTACCCCAGCTTTTAAAAAATTAGTCTAGCATACACAATTATTTCCACCCTTTTTCTTTCAACCTTTGTGTGTCCCTCATTTATTAAAAGTATCTCAGCTGGGCACAGTTGCTCTATGCCTATAATCCCAGCATTTTGGGAAGCTGAGGCAGGAAGACTGCTTGAGGCCAGAAGTTGGAGACCAGTTGGGCAACATATTCAGACCAAGTCTATACAAAATATAAGAAGAAACTTAGCTGAGGATCATGATGCACGCCCATAGTCCCAGCTACTTGGAGGGCTGAGAAGGGAGGATTGCTTTTGAGCCCAGGAGGTAGAGGCTATAATCAGCTGTGATCGTGCCATTGCACTCCAGCCTGGGCAACAGAGCAAGACCCTGTCTCAAAACAAAACAAAACAAAACTGTCTCTTGTATATAGTAGTTGGCAAGATTTAGTTTTGTTATTTACTGCGATACTGATTTTTACCAGTATACTTGGATTCACTTCTACCAACTTATTCTGAACTTTCCTTTTAGTAGGTTTTCTGATTCTTCTCCCCCTTCCATTCTTGCTATTTTTTGGATTAATGTTTTTATTCTTTCTCATTCCATTTTCTCCCCATTATTAGTAAGGAGGTTATATACTCTATTATTTCAGTATTTATGATAGAAAATTTATCATTCATATTTAACTTAATAAAATCTTAAGCTAATTAGTATCTTTGCCCATATACTAAACAATATAAAGACCTCGGCACACTTTGACTCAATCACATAATTCCTGATTTATGTGCTATAGTTGTATGGGATTCTGATTCTTATTTTAATTAAGAAATTAGATATTATTGTGATTATTTTATATTCATTTAGAAATGGCTTTGATCTACCCACTATGATAATTTTTGTTCATTATTTATTGCATTTTAGATATTTTTGGGGGATTCAGTTCCCTTCTTATTGTACATTCTTTAGAAATTCCTTTAGAGGGGTCTGTTGGTAGTAAACCCTCTCAGTTTGTGTTCATTGAAAATGCCTTTATTTTCTCTTCACTTTTTTGGGGGGAAGACAGAGTCTCACTCTGCCACTCAGGCTGGGATGCATGATCTCGGCTCACTGCAACCTCCACTTCCTGGGTTCAAGTGATTCTCCTGCCTCAGCCTCCCATCTAGCTGTGATTACAGGCACGTTCCACTATTGCCTGGCTAATTCTTGTATTTTTAGTAGAAAAGGGGTTTCACTATGTTGATCAGGATGATCTCAAACTCCAGAGGGTAGGCGATCCACTTACCTCAGCCTCCCAAAGTGCTGGGATTACAGATGTGAGTCACCAAGCCTGGCCTCTCCTCACTTTTAAATCACACTTTTTTGGCTGTGTATGAACTTATAAGTTGATCATTTTTGTTAGCACTTTAAAGATACCAAAGTGTTTTGATATTTTCAATATTAACTATTTGGCTTTTTTTGTTCCTTGTGAGAGACAGCTTTCAGTCTGTTGTTCCTTTATATATAATCTATTTTTTCCTCTATGCTTTTAGTCATTTGTCTTTAGTGTTCTTAGGTTTCACTGTAAAGTGTGTAGGTATAGATTTGTCACTACTTATCCTATTTGGGATTGATTCACTGAGCTCCCTGAATCTGAGGATTCATGCCTTTCATCAACTCTAGAAAATTCTCATTCATTATGTTTTCTTTAAATATTTACTATATACTCCATTTTGTTTTCTTCTTCTAGAATTCCAACTAGTCATGTACGTTGGATCTACTTAGAGTAACCTCTATGTTTTCAAATTCTCTTTCTTGTTTTCTATCCTGTGTCTTTCTATACTGGATTCTAGGTAACTTCTTCAGTGCTTTCTTCTGGTTCATGAATTCCTTCTTTAGCTGTATCTAATACATTGAGGTTTCTAGTTTCATTATTATTGATGCTTTCTCATTTCTAGAAGCTCTATTTGGTTGTTTTTCATATCTACTTGTCCAGTCTTAATAGTTTTTTGTTTTCTCATTTTTCAAGTCTTTTAAAACATTTATTTTGGCATATTAAACATATACATTTTATATTCTATAAATACTTTTTTTTCTTTTTTTTTTTTTTTTTAATAGAGATGGGGTCTTGCCATGTTGCCCATGCTAGTCTCAAACTCCTGGGCTCAAGCAGTCCTCCCACTTTGGCTTCCCAAAGTGCTGGGCTTACAGGAATGAGCCACCATGCCCAGCCTATAGCTGAACAGTTTTTAATATTTATAGTGTTTGTGGGATGAACCTACAGATTGTTTTTGCTGACAGTGCTCATGGTGGCTTATACTCATATCTTTGGTGATTTCTAATTTTTAGGTCATATTTCTTAGAATTTTAACTCTGTGAGTTCTTTGTGGTCTGGGTTTAGAGTTCATTCCTCTTTAAAAGAAGGACATATGTTTGCTTCTGCCTTGGGGAGCTAGTAACCTGGGACAACTTATAACTGAAATTTCAATTTAGAGTTTTTAAAATCACATAAGTAGTGTGAATCCTAGCCTTAAATCTATGTGCGTACAGACTTTTGATTAGGAATTATCTGAAGCAGACTTCTTTTTAGTTGTTCTATTCACATCTAAGCTAAGATAATTTATCCTTGTTGCTTCTTTCTGTGGGACAAGATTTTGTAGTTTACTCATTGAAAGGGTTGCCCTTCCAAGACCATGGCTCTGTTCAGGGGGCTCGGATCCAACTCTCTTTCTTGTTCAGACTCTACCCAGGATTTGTCTCTTGACCCTGTACATGTGACCCTTTAAACTTCAGGCTATAGGCCATTAGGAATGAGCACTTATCCCACTAGATTTATACTTCCTTCTTGTTTTTGGAATCAGAAGAATTTCCTTCCTTTTCCCACCAGTTTAGCCATCCTATACAAAAATATGTTCTTAAAGGCTTAACCAGATTTTTTAAGTGTGCTGTACCAATACCACACTTAAAAACATCTAGTCAGCCATAATGCTGATCAATTTCCTTACTATATTAACTCTTACTATACTAAATATCTATTTTCTTGCTATATTAACTAGGACCTCTACAACACTTATAATAGTTGTAATAGCCATTATTTCTCATTTGTCCCTAATATCGTACCATTGATATTTCACTGTTTAATATGTTCACTGTTAGGTTTTATTTAATGGTCTTTATCATATTTAAGTCCTCTTTCTATTTTACTTGAAATGGCTGTTGAAATATATCAAATGTTATTTGATATCTTCTGATGGGTTCAGTTTTGCTCCTGAAATTTACATATGCACTCAACCACTTTTTTTTTTTTGAAAGAAAGAAAAAGAAAAGAAGAAAGAAAGAGTGAAAGAAAGAAAAAAGAGAATGAAAGAGAGAAAGAGGAAGAGAAAGAGGGAGAGAGAACGGGATTCTTGTTCCATTGCCCAGGCTAGAATGCAGTCTAAAAATGGGTATTAAAAACGTCTTTCATGCCAGTAATTGTGCTTAACAATGGAAACAGGAAGGAATAGGGGATGAAAATAACAAACAAGCGGCCAATCAATATTTTATTTAAACCTGTGAAATGCTATGCAATTGCTGAGGAGTGATTTACTTCCAATTATGTGGTCACTTTTAAAATAGGTGTAATGTGATACTGTGAAAAATGTATGTTTTGTGGCCTGGAGATTTTTTTAACTGAAAAATGTTCTTTTGGAGGAATGAGGAGTTGGGAAAACAGGAACAGATTATAGAAAGCTGTTGGGGAATCACAGCTCTATTATTTTCTTCCTGTTTGTTTTTTCAAGAAGAGGGGTCTCCTTTGGTGCCCATGCTGGCCTTGAACTCCTGGGCTCAAGTGATCCTTCCACCTCAGCCTGCCAAAGTGCTGGGATTATAGGCATGAGCCACTCTGCCAGCCTAAAATTTTCTATTTTTTAATGGAGATGGGGTCTCACTATATTGTCCAGGCTGTTCTCAAACTCCTCCCACCTCAGCCTTCCAAAATGTTGGGATTACAAACATGGGCCACTGCGCCCAGCCCACACAACTCTATTCTTTTAAATATTTGCTCGACATTGATGCCACAACAATGACTCAATTCCAACAATTCAATTTATTTATATGGGTGTGGCTTTTTTCTTATTTGATGGGGGAGTTTGTCTATCTGGCATAGACAGACAAGCCAAATTTCAAATTCTTGTTTAAGTATTGAGAAGATGTGGCCATAAGCATGTCTTTACTCGGTCAATCAGTTGAACTTCAATCAACAGTGTCTGCTAAGCACTGACTATGTCCATGCCCAGTCCTGTGTCTGGAAGGATACAAAGAAGAATAAGGTACCATTTCTCCCTTTTCTTTATGAATTTATAGTCCAGTCAGAATTTATAGACTAGTCAGGCAGTCTTGGGCTCAAATCCTAGTGCTATAACTTAGCAGCAAAGTGGGATTTTGGCAAATGATCTAATAGCTCTGCACTTCTCTCTCCTCCTCTGACAAATGGGGTGATGATAACACCTAAATCATAGGGCTGCTATAGGAATCAAGGGAGATAGTGGGTGTATTCTGTGGGATGCATCTGTAAGTATTGGCTTTCTTCTCCTTCCCTTAGCCTTTAGTCTGGGGAAATCTCAGTGGAGAGGGTTCCTAGAAGCTCTGTGTGAAAGCCTTCTTCTCAAGGCCAAGGACCATTACCTCCACGGCCACATAAAAATGGGCCCATGGTGGCTGGCTCTAAGTGGAGGCTGCAAAATGGCTGCCTGCTGGCCAAAGCGGGACACTTCCAATTTGTCCTATGTGATGTTAAAAAAAAAAAAAAATTAGTCTGGCTGGGCACAGTGGCTCATGCCTGTAATACCAGCACTTTGGGATGCCGAGGTTGGGGGATCACTTTAAGTCAGGAGTTCCAGACCAGCCTGGTTAATGTGGTGAAACTACATCTCTACTACAAACACAAAAATTAGCCCGGCATAGTGGCACACGCCTGTAATCCCAGCTACTCAGGAGTCTGAGGCAGGAGAATCACTTGAATCTGGGAGGTGGAGGTTGCAGTGAGCCAAGTTCTCACCACTGCATTCCAGGCTGGGTGACTGAGCGAGTCTCCATCTTAATAATAATAATAATAATAATAATCTGTTGCAAGCATTTAAATATCAAATTCACATGGCTCGATACCTCAGCCTTTGATTCCTAGGCTCTACCTCCAGCAAATGACTAAAAAGATTTTTTTCCAAATTTATTTTCTTCCTCCTCCTTCCTTTGTATTTACTTGTCATTTCATAAATATCATAGAATATTCTTTAATAATAGATAAAATTAGTTAATTTTAATCAAATATTTACCTTAGCAAGACACTGTACTTTATGTGAGCTACCCCATTTAAGACCTCACAAACTGCATGAGATAGATATTATTTTCACTTTTCTTTTTAGGAGACACGGTCTTGCTCTGTCACCCAAGGCCGGAATGCTGTGGCATAATCATAGTTCGCCGTAGTCTTGAACTCCGGAGGACAAGCAATCCTCCTGTCTCAGCCTTTTGAGAAGCTAGAGGTACAGGCATGTACCAGCATGCCCGGCTAATTTTTTAAATGTTTTGGTAGAGGCAAGGTCTCGGTATATTGGCCAGGCTGGTCTCAAACTCCTGGCCTCCAGCAATATTCTCACCTCAGCCTCCCAAAGTGCTAGGATTACAGGCATGAGCTACCAGCCCGGCATTTATTCTCATTTTACAAGTGAAAAACTGAAAGTGAAATGAGTGAAGTGACTTGCTCAAGGTTGTGCAGGTAGCAGGGATGGAATTAAGATGTGATTGCACAGGCCGGGCGCGGTGGCTCACGCCTGTAATCCTAGCACATTGGGAGGCCGAGGTGGGTGGATCACCTGAGGTCAGGAGTTCAAGACCAGCCTGGCCATCATGGTGAAACCCCATCTTTAAAAAAAAAAATAGAGTGGACCTGGGCCTTCCCCTGAGCTGGACCC
>CAUYQU010060250.1:0-94568 GCA_963574635.1 Cheracebus regulus
GCAGTGGTTGTGGTGGCTGCGGTGGCACCACCTGCAGGTGCTACCGGGTGGGCTGCTGCTCCAGCTGCTGCCCCTGCTGCCGTGGCTGCTGTGGGGGCTGCTGCAGCACACCTGTGATCTGCTGCTGCCGCCGCAACTGCAGCTCATGTGGCTGCGGCTGCGGGAAGGGCTGTGGCTGTGGGAAGGGCTGTTGCCAACAGAAGTGCTGCTGCCAGAAGCAATGCTACTGCTAGACGGGCTGGCCCGGCTGTGCCTCTGGCCTAGAAGCGCTGAGGCTTTGCTCACAGAATTTGCTGAATCTCCTCCATGCCACCTTTCTGCTCCTGTCCTGCCTCATTTACCTGGATTTATTGGAATTGCTCATTCTGTCCCTTGGAGGCTGAAGTCTCAGGGTTGTTTTTCTTCCTTTGTGGTGGTGTGACTGCTTCCATTTCTTCTCCCTGTATCTTCCAGGACTTAGCATTATGCTATTATGCTACTGTGCTACCATGCTATTGTTCTCTGTCATTTTTGTAACCTTGTCTTCACTGGGAAAAAGACAAAAGATTAGCATATATTACCAACATAAGTGGTGGAAGCACAGCCACCCACGTCAAAAATCTATTTGTATTATGAGCTTAACAAAATAAAATCATGAATACTAATACCTTTTTTGAAAGAAATTCCTTATGATGGATTTCTTGTTGTTTCATATTGTACATTCACTAACTTCCTTCCTGTTTCTGTGTTCCTGTTTAAAAAAAAAAAAAAGACTACTCTTCCTTAATAAAAAGAATAATCTCTCCATATTCTCAGCCATCCCTTTGTTCTGTAGCATGTGTACCTTGCATTAGTGAGGCCAACAGAGCAAAAGACATGGGTGATATGTAAAGATCACCCATGATCTTTAGATGGGTTTCAGTTAGTGGGTGCTAGGTCCCATACTATCCTGTAGCAGATTTTACAATAAAGATAGAAATTTGGAAATCAATTCCAATCTTTGGTCATCAGTGTCACAGAGAGAAATTCCTGGGTTCGTCTACACATCCTCCCATGATGTGGGTCTGTGTTGGGGTCAACACAAAGTTTCTGCCTCACCCCCCGAAAGTTCACTGAAAACCAACTCACTAAAAATAGAAATTCACTAGAGGAAAGGCATACACCCAGAACTTTTGGAGGCTGAAGCCAGCAGATCACTTGAGGCCAGGAGTGCGAGACCATCCTGGCCAACACAGTGAAACCCCATCTCTACTAAAAATACAAAAATTAGCCAAGTGTGGTGGCGCATGTCTGTAATTCCAACTACTCGGGAGATGGTGGCACAGGAATTGCTTGAACCTGGGAGGTGGAGGTTGCAGTGAGCTAAGATGGTGCCACTGCACTCTGGGCAATTAAAAAATGAAAAGGAGAAGAAAAGAAAGGAAAAGGCAGACAAATATATTAATGTTTGCACTAGGAGAACCACAGTGTATGCCCACCTCCCAACAGGGTTCAGAAGCTTCTATTATCAGCCTGGCTAAACATGTTATGGGAGGAGGAAGACGAGGAATTCTGCTGAGGGACAGTAAAGGATCAGGAACTGAGATTAATTTAAAAGTCTGTTCTCTTTGACAGTGAAAATGTCTGTTCAAGTGTGGTTACATTCTTAGTCTTACAAGAAGGGAAAGAAAAAGCAATAGTTACCCTTGGTGGGTCTAGATCTGAGGCAGAAAAAGGGACTTCAGCTTCTTCAGAAGAGACCTTGTCGGGGAGGTCAGAGAGACCTTTAGGCTTCTGCAGTTCAGTATGCCCAGGCATCATATTTTGGGGCATTGGTTTATGAGCTCCAACATCTGCAACTGAATTATGGTTGGAAGTGTTGGATGGTCCAGCATGGCAAGTCACAGCTTCACTCCAACTCTCCACCTGTTTTCTATTTATTTACTCTGCAAATATGTGACTGCACTATTAGGCCAAGATAAAAAGCTAAAGATAAACAAATCTTAGCCTTCGAAGAGTTAACATTTAAAAGCGAAACAGATAAATTAGCCTACTTACAGTAATCCTTCTTACAGTAAACAGATAAATTAGCCTACTTACTAATGTGAGATTTTCTTTGCCTAGCCATTTTTCTCCACTCCTATATTAATTATTCAACTAGATTTTTTTTTTGAGGGAGGGTCTCGCTCTGTTGCCCAAGGTGGAGTGCAGTGGTGCAATCTCAGCTCACTGCAATCTCCACCTCCCAGGTTCAAGCAATTCTCCCACCTCAGCCTTGAGAGTAGCTAGCTGGGATTACAGGGGTGCTCAGGCTAATTTACTAATTACTCGAGGCACCACACCCAGCTAATTTTTGCATTTTTAGTAGAGGCAAGGATTTACCATGTTGGCTAGGCTGGTCTCAAACTCCTAACCACAGGTGATCTACCCACCTTGGCCTCCCAAAAAGCTGGGATTACAGGCATGAACCACCACGCCCCACCTCGAATATATTTTCGTGGACATAATGGCAGCCACATTGTTGAGTATCGGTGCAAGAGGAAGTGTATTAGAGAGGTACACAGTGTTGAGCAACTCTCTAAGACACTGCGGCTCCCTCTCCTCCTGCTCTCATTCAGCCTCCCTGCAGGTTCTTTCCCAAGTTGGAGACCCAAGTCTCGGGCTTAGTCCTCTTCTCCACGGTCTTCTCTGTGGGATCAGCATTCGCATTAGATCCACAGCACTTAACACTTTCTAACACACTATAAAATTCACTACCTCATCGTGTTTACTATTTGGTGTTCCCTCTACACACCCCATCCCAAGCTAGAATGTAAGTGACAAGGCAGAGATTTTTAACTTTGTTCACAAATATATCCCAAGCACCTAGGACAGTGTCTAGCACATAGTAGGTACTCAATAAATAACTTTTTTTTAAGTACAAATGGGAAACATGATTCTTTTGTCTTAAATAAATACTGAAACACGACTTGGGTCCTACAAACATCTGGACTCTAGGTCTGAGTATTGGAGTGTCTCACCCGTGGACCCGCAAGGACGCCATGGTCCCCCCCAAGCCCGCCCTGGCCCCGCAGTGATCAAGACATGGAATCTGGTGCCGATGGTTGGATCACAAGGCGCTCCTTTTCTAGAGCCTTCTCTGGCCATGTACAGGCAGGATCCGGCTGGGAAAAAGACGACTAGAATTTCTCGAGGGTCAATGGTCCGCACGGTTGAGGATTCTTGGTTCCCTTGATGTGTGTGTAGAGGAGGCCACTGAGGCCCTTAGATGACCTTCTTCAGCTCGTCGTCCGGGACGAGCAGGAAGGCGCCCCCCTTGCTCTCGAGGACCCTTGAAGAAGGCCTTGCCTGCTGTCTCTGAAGATCTTCTTCCAACAGTCGGCGGTGCCCGTGTACTTATGTCAGCTCCTTTGCACAGGGACCGCATCATCCTCCGAGGCTGCGCCGGGTGGAAGGGCTGCACCCGCCACGGGCGCCACGGGCTGCGCCATCATCCGGCTCCCCGCGATGTGCGTGTTCTTGGGGTCGGGGAGGATGCCCTTGGCCGTATGGTATACGTGGAAGTAGGCGACAGGGTAGATGATGACGCCCTGCACGTAGATGCTGGAGCCCTGGTACCGGCCCCGGACGCTGTCGGACTCGGTACTCACTCTCCCAGGCCTTGGAACGCGCGCTCCGTGCCCGACCTCTCCAAGTCGACAGCCGGGCGGGTTCTGGAGAAATCCAGGGGGTGCATGAAGCAGAGGGAGGTCGAGCCGACAGCACCGCGGGGAGCCAGGTTGCCTGCAAAGTACCTCCAGAACGAACGGTGTGTGCTTGCCCCTGCCCAATCCCCCAACCCCAGGAAGATTTGCTTGTACTGATCCTTGAAGGCGAATTGGAGGGCTTGCGTGGGGAAGTAGCGGATGACGTTGGCCAGGTTGCCCCTCCAAAAGGACAGCACGCCCTGCTCCTTGGGGTGCGGACGATGCGGTCCACGATGCCTTTGTGCTGCTTGCCCGCGGCGATCTGCTTGCTGGCGTGCTGGACCTGCAGCAGCAGCTTGACCCGTTCGATCTGGCCGTCTTGGAGATGGCAGCGGCGATGCCTTCTGCCAGGACGCTTTTGGCAAAGGAGACGGCCTGCTCTGTGATGGTGGCTGGGCCGGCAGCGGGGCGGGCGCCGAAAGTGAAGGGAGGGCGTCCCTGGCTCAGTCCCGCAGCTGCCGGAACCGAAATGAATAAATAACTAATTAATGAATAAACGATTCTGTGTGTGTGGTTTTTGTTGTTGTTGTTTTGAGACAGGGTCTGGCTCCGTCACCAGGCTAGAGTGCAACGGCGTGATCTCAGCTCATTGCAACCTCCACCTCCTAGGCTCAAGCCCACCTCCTGCTTCGGCCTCCCAAGTAGCTGGGACTACAGGCACATGCTACCACGCCCGACTAATTTTTGTATGTTTGTAGAGAAAAGGTCTCACTATGTTGCCCAGGCTGGTCTCGAACTCTGGGGCTTAAAGAATCCTCCTGCCTTGGCCTTCCAAAGTGTTGAAATTACAGGCGTGAGCCACTGCACTCAGCCTACAAATAGTTTATATATTAACGTGAAACTTCTTATTAAAAAGAGGACTTTAAGAAAAAAAAAAAGCATTACACGGTATTTATTGGTTAAAATGGAAAAAAGATTATTTTTGTTCATCTCTTGGTGGAATTGAAAACCACCCCCCTAAAGATAAACACTGCGTGGCTTCTAAGGGCTACTAGCAGAAGTGAAATGGATTAAAAGACCCCGAGGTGCCTTGGTTTTCTGTCCTACGGCTCTGTCCTGTGTTTTCTATTTTCATCCTCCTGTGATTTGTGAAAAGTCCTGAGCTGAACCTCAGGTGTAGGAGTTCCCTGGTCATTGTGCCACAAGGAGCCCTTATACATTGCTGTGTTCTCCCAGAGAATATTGTGAAATTTCCTTAAAGGCTGAAGGTGTCATGATTTCCTCCACACCTCTTGATGAGGATGAGTTCAAATTGGATCTCGAGCAAGATAGTGAGACTCTGACTCTACAAAAATAAAATAAAATAATGTGACGTGGTGGCACCCACCTGCAAGCCTAGCCACTTGGGAGGCTGAGGCAGGATCACTGAGACTAGGAGACCAGGGTTGCCATGAGCTGGGGTTGCGCCACTGTACTCCAGCCTGGGAGATGAAGTGAGACCCTGACTAAAAGAAACAAAGAAGAAAAGAAGAGAAAAGAAAAGAGAGAGAGAGAGAAAGAAAAAGAAAGAAAGAGAAAAAGAAAGAGAAAGAAAGAGAGAGAGAAAGAAGGAAGAAGGAAGGAAGGAAGGAAGGAAGGAAGGAAGGAAGGAAGGAAGGAAGGAAGGGAAAGGAGGGGAGGGGAAGGGAGGGGAGGGGAGGGGAGGGGAGGGGAGGGGAGGGGGAGGAGAGGGGAGGGGAGGGGGAGGAGAGGGGAGGCCTGCTTCCTTCTGCCTCACTTTCTTCAGTGTAGAGTGGGGGTCACAGCCAGCCTTGAATTCATAAGAAAGGACATACTTATAAATAAAGCAAACGATCGACGTTGGATTCAGGCCATCCTGCTTCACTATGCTGAATGTCAGTGTATTACTTAAGTTGCTCCTGTCGGCGGAGTTGACTGTTTTTGCCCAGAAAACCGGCCCTGGCCCAGGGAAACCTGGGCTTCCCCACGGCGGTGAAAGGTCTGGAGGCCCCGACGCGCATATGCAAACGTGGGGGCGTGGCCCCGGGCTCTCGGCCAGGCAGGCTCCTCCCCCGCCCCTATCAAGAGCGCCTGGATCCATCTGACAGCTGCGGGTGCGTGGTCGTCCCGCAAGTGAGCGATTTGGTGAACAGAGACCACCTTGTGTAGGTAAGAACATCTCGGGGGCGAATTAATTGAAGAAGCACCGTCAACCCTCGCTCTCAGCAGTGTCGCCTCTCTCTTCCCGGGTTTGGAGAGCTGGGGGCGGGCTCCTGGATCCGCGGGCCTGGGCTACACTCCGAGCCGCGTGAGGAGACTCACAGCTCGCGTGCTGTGACTCACCCAAGTGGGTTTGTCTGGAATTCCCATTTGCAGCCTTCTGGGAAAGTAGATTAAACAAAACCACCATCTTCGTAAAGTGCCAGCGCCTCCTAAGGTTATAACACGCGTTCACAGATTTTAACTGAAAGGCATTTTAGCACAGAATTCCAAATTCCAATCCAAGGATGGAAAAAACGTCTTTCCTAGTGAGGAAAATAGAGGTGAGTTTGAATTTAAGAGGGCAGGAGTTTGGGGGGGGAACCACTTGAAATTCAGTTAATTGAAACTAAAAGAAAACACTGCACCTTACAATAACACTGCTGGAAAGGATACCTAAGTCATCAAATAACTGTGACATCTATTTACCAAATCAATGTCGCTGCAGCAAATGTGCAAAAGGTTGGGACTTTTGGAGTGCTTCAGGTTTGAAAAGGATAAAGAAATAATGTTTTCTAAAAGTACTTTCTGGCACGGCTGGTGGCTCACGCCTGTAATACCAGTACTTTGGGAGGCTGTGCGGGCGGATCACTTGAGGTCAGGAGTTCGAGACCAGCCTGGCCCTCAGGTGGAACCCCATCTCTACTAAAAATGCAAAAATTAGCCAGGCGTGGTGGTGGGTGCCTGTAGTTCCTCTGGAGGCTGAGGCTGAAGAACTGCTTGAACTTGGGAGTCGGAGGTTGCAGTGAGCCAAGATCGTACCACTGAACTCCACCCTGGCGGCAGAGCAAGACTCTGCCTCAAACTAAATAAATAAATAAATAAAATACTCTCATGTGTTTTGCTCCTATCAATATTGAAACATCGGTGTCCCCTGTGGCAAAAGGTGTTTTTTCATCGAGGCACATATATTAAATGGACCAAAACATAGCTTTCCAAATAACTTCTAAGATTATCCTAGTAGTAGCTGAAATGGACAAAAATACCAATTTCCTTCAGTCATTACTGATAACAGAGCAACAAGATTCTTAAGGTCATGTAATGGTAAATGCATTCACATCTATGTAACACGCACACAGGGAGAATCAAGAGTGATTGATCACCCCACCCTGCAACATGTGTCAGAAGCTTCTAGACCACTCTGGCAGGTTATGGAAGGGAGGAGAAGAGCAGTTCTGTTGAGGTGCTTGCTAGGGAGAATGAATGGGTCAGGGGAGAGAAGAAGCTACATTATCTTGTGAAAGGGTCTGTTCAGGTGTGGGTATATTCTTGGTCTTACAGGGAGGGGAAAAGAAACAATTGATCCTTCTGGTGGGTCTGGATCTTAAGCAGATAAAGGCTTTGTCGAGCTGGGAGCAGGGAAGGTCAGAGAGACCTTGAGGTCTCCAGTATGTCAAAGTCCCATATTTTGGGGGACTGATCTTGAACTCCTGGCCTCAAGCAATCTTTTTGCCTCAGCCTATCTAAATGCTGGGATTATAGGTGAGAGTCACTGCACCGGGCCTGGTATTAAGATTCAACATGAGTTCTGAAAAGGACAGATATTCAAACCATAGCAGTATGATTTACAAATAAGCAAATGTATAATATAAGTGTATAGTATTAATACATGAGTTTGGACAAATGTTTGTAACCATCACCACAATCAAGGTGTAGAGTGTTTTGGTCACCCCAGGAAGTTCCCCTGTGCTCTACTGCCATCACTCTCTTCCCTAACCCCCACCCCAGGCAACCACCGATCCAATTTCCATTACTACAGATAAGTTTTGCGTATTTTAGGACTTTATATGTTAATGAAAACTTGCATTTTTCTGTCTGGATTCTTAGGCACAGCAATTTTTTAAAAAATATTCATTCAAGTATTTGCAATAGTTTACTCCTTTTTATTGCTAACTAGCATTAGTTGCCAAAATTTATCATTGTTTCTTCATTCCTTGTTTAATGGACATTTAGTTGCCTCTCATTTTTTCACTAACAGTAATATATGAGCATTCTTGGATAGATTGTCAAATGATTTTCCAAAGAGTTGATACCATTTTACATTCCTCTGAGCAATGTGTATGGATTCACTTGCTCTAGATCTTTGCCAGCATTTGGTACGCTGGCCTCTGTAGCCGTTCTAGTGCTAGTTTTTCCTCATAGTGTTAACTTAGGATCTCTGATGACTTACGCTGAGTGCCTTTGCATGTGCGCTTGGCCAACCACTTCTTTTGCAAAGTGTTTAAATCTTTTGTTCATCTATTCTTATGGAGTTGCAGGGGTTCTTCATATTCTGGAGACAATTCTTTTGTTAGATATTGGTATTATGACTATTTTCTCTTAAGTCTATGGCTCCCCTTTCTCATTTATTTGCTTTACTTTTTTTTTTTTTTTTTTTTTTCTTGACGGAGTTTCGCTCTGTCACCCAGGCTGGAATGCAGTTGTTTGATCTCAGTTTGCTGCAACCTCAACCTCCCGGGTTCAAGCCATTCTTCTGCCTCAGCCTCCTGAGTAGCTAGGACTATAGGTGCCCGCCACCATGCCTGGCTAATTTTTGTATTTTTAGTAGAGACAGGGTTTCACTGTGTTGGTCAGGCTGGTCTCGGAACACCTGACCTCATGATCCACCCGCCTCTGCCTGCCAAAGTGCTGGGATTACAGGATTACAGGTGTGAGCCACCATGCCTGGCTAATGTGACTTTTTTTTTCTTTTTTGAGACAGAGTTTCATTCTGTCGCCCAGGCTGGAGTGCAGTAGTGTGATCCTCACTGAACCTCCACTTCCTGAGTTCAAGCAATTCTTCTGCCTCAGCCTCTCGGGTAGCTGGGATTACAGGCTTGCACCACCACACCTGGCTAATTTTGATAATTTTAGTAGAGATGGGGTTTCACCATGTTGGCCAGGCTGGTCTCAAACTCCTGACCTCAAGCAATCCACCCACCTCGGCCTCACAAATTGCTGGGATCACAGGTGTGAGCCACGGTGCCTGGTCTCCTTTCTATCCAGTTTCTTAACAGTACCTCCTGATAACCAGATGTGGCTTTTTGAAGAAATCCACTTTATCATTTTTTTTCTTTTAAGATTCTTTTTATCATTTCAAATATGTGCCAGTCCCTGGGTCACGAAGATCTGTTTCCTTCTGGATGGCAGGCTGTGGTGTTAGTATTTGTTATGTCAAATTAGTTTTTGTACGTAGAGTGAGGCAGTGATCAATAAGATGCATTTCAAATAAGATGAAATTACAGCCAGAATACAATAGCTCCCTAGAAGTTGGTGGAATCACCTTCCAATTTTTTATTTTATTTTTTGAGACAGAGTCTTGCTGGGGTACAGTGGTACAATCTTGGCTCACTGCAGCCTCCACCTCCTGGGTTCAAGAGATTCTCATGCCTCAGTCTCCCAAGTAGCTAGAATTACAGGCACCTGCCACCACACCCAGCTAATTTTTTGTATTTTTATTAGAGATGGGATTTCACTATGTTGGCCAGGCTGGTCTCGAACTCCTGACCTGAGGTGATCCACCTGTCTCGGCCTCCCAAAGTGCTGGGATTACAGGCTTGAACTACCATGCCTGGCCACCACCCTCTGATTCTAACTGCTGTGAGCCCCTGGCATCCTTTCCCTATGTCTTTCTTCAGGGCCATCTTGCCGTGACTTAGGCTGACCATAGCCCTTTGCTTTATTTGAATGTTTTACTCAAAGTTATATTCTCTTCTATTTTAGTAATAAGTAGATTAAAAGGCGTAATTAGTCGATCTACTCTGATATCAGCTAAAAGCAAATATTTTTGTTTTTGGTAATCAGAATTTGAGTTTGCTTCTGTCTAGGGAGGAGCTTGACTCTAGCAGTGTTGAAAGGCTTAAAGGTGGGCTTTTTGGAAAATATAACTGTGATATAACCTCAAATGTATTTGGTCTTTAATCTAAAACTTTTCAGAAATCCTGATAGGTGTCTTTTTATTCATAATGAGCCTCTTTGATAACGTGTTTATGCTAATAAGATAACTTAAAGTGGAGTCCCTAGATAGCCTAAAAACTTGCAGGGAGGGCGCTAAAGATCATGCTCTGTAAGACTTTTTTTTTTTTTTTTAAATATTCAAAGAGATGGAGTCTCTATGTTGCCCAGGTTGGTCTTGAACTGGCTAATTTTTATGCTTTTAGTATAGATGGAGTTTGCCATGTTGGCCAAGCTGGTCTCAAACTCTTGACCTCAGGTGATCCACCCATCTCAGCCTCCCAAAGTGCTGGGATGGTATGAGCCACCGAACCCAGTCTTATTTAGTGTTTTTGTAGAGATGGCGTCTGGCAAAAATGTAATTACCAATTTATTGCTCTTCTATTTGAAATAAGTGTTTTGACTGCAGTAAAGATCTATCCTATTGTGAAAATCAGGCTAGCCCATTTCTCAGATGACTGCCCTCTCTGAGATGGCTGGAATGATTGGTAGAAAGAAGTGGGCAGGAAGTAGGAGGAGAGTGGGGATTCTCGATCAGGGGTCCCATGGCCTGTTAGGAACGGGCCACACAGCAGGAGGTGAGCAGCTGGCAACCAAGCATTAGCACCTGAGCTCCGTCTCCTGCTAGATTAGTGACGACATTGGATTCTCTTAGAACTGTGCATGCAAGGGATCTAGGGGACAAGCTCCTTGTGAGAATTGCATGCCTGCTGATCTGAGACCGAACAGTTTCATCCCGAAACCATTCCCCCAACTCCTCCCCGATTTTTTACATGGAAAAATTGTCTTCCATGAAATGGGACCCTGGTGCCAAGAAGGTTGGGAACCACTATTGTAGATAATGTCCTTTCAAATTACTGGCATCTGGGTTAATTCTGGCAGTATCATCTGAACAAACATGGTCCAGGACTTGATCAAGGGATTTCTTTCCACTCACTCAGTATCTGGTTCTTCCACAGGCTGTCGGTTGTGGGAAACTTGTATAACCAGTTTGGAGGGAGTTACTTGCTTGCATCAAGCCACCTTGGCCCTTACCCCAGGGAGCCCCACAGCTCTGAATGCTTTGGCTGTGGGAGAATTCCATGCTTGGGTGGGCAAGTGGGTGTGCACGGGTGGAGGCATCTGACCAAATAAGGCTCCTCCTTAGCTAGAAAATCACCCTGGCTTCACGAAGCCCACTAGTGCATGCCAGCTTCTGCAGTTCTTTTTTGTTTGTTTGTATGTTTTTGGTGGTTTTTTTTTTTTTTTGGTAATGGAGGAGCCTCCCTCTGTCACCCAGTCTGGAGTGCATTTGCGCAATTGGCTCACTGCAACCTCCGCCTCCCAGGTTCAAGTGATTCTTGTGCCTCAGTCTCCTAAGAAGCTGGGATTACAGGTGCCTGCCACCACACCTGGGCTAACCTTTGCATTTTTAGTACAGACAGGGGTTTTACCATGTTGGCCAGACTGGTCTCGAACTCCTGACCTCAAGTCATCCACCTGCCTCAGCCTCCCCAAATGCTGGGATTACAGGTGTGAGGCATGGTGCCCAGCCTCAGTTTCTGCAGTTCTTGCTTTTTAATAGTTGCTTATCCTACAAAAATGGAAAATATACTTGGAAATATTTGTGGACATAGGAATTTTAAGTATGTACACTTAGAGATAGATACAAACAACCCAAAGATTAAGAAATAGGGCATTATCCATGCCTGAAATTTAGATGAGGTCCAAATTAGCTTAGGTCCAGTATGATTCCCCGATGCATATACAAACAATACAACTATGGAAAGAGCTTAATCCGCACAATGACTCTTTGAGTTAAGGCTCACTTAAGGAAATACAGCAGCGGATCCAGGAGATGTGAGTTTCAGCCTTCATTTGTAACTCACTCCAAAAGGGATCCTGGCAGTGAAGTAATTTTTTTGTTTCCCACTAAAAACAAATAAACAAAACCCTTAATTTTTCTATACCACAGAATTAGGATGACAAATGAACTTATCTTGTAGTCACTAGAAGAAAATTGGGAGTTTCAGAGATAGTATCAAAAATCAGGTGGACACTTAACAATCAATTGTTAAAGCATTTGTCTATGAAAGAAGGGTAGCTTGCAGCCAGTTGAAAAGTTTTGATTTTTGGGGTTTTTTGTTGTTGTTGTTGTTTTGTTTTTGTTTGTTTTGTTTTGTTTTTAATAGAGACAGGGTCTCACTATGTTGTCCAGGCTGGTCTCAAACTCCTGGCTCAAGCAATCCTCCCGTCTCAGCCTCCCAAAGTGCTGGGATTATAGGCATGAGCCAATGTGCCTGGCTGCCAGGTGGAAAGAACAATTTAAGGAGATGATTCAAAGTGGAAAAGCCAATAACTTGGTAATAATTGAAATAAAAGAAGAAAGAAAAAAATTGGACTCTGATACCGAGAGACTACAAACATGTAATAGATTGCAGTAAAAGAAATTTTTTAAACATATAATAGGTTGCAAGGTAGATAAAAACAAAAATCATGAGAAGCCATTTCTGCCAAATTCATTCACAGTCAAAATACAAGTAAACTTTAAATTTTATGGGAGATTTTTAAAAAACCTAAGAGCATTTAAAAATGAAGTAGGATTAAGTATGCCAGCAAGAGTTATTTTTCAAATGGCTATGGCACCCCACATACCACAGAGAAGGGGAGGCAGCAGTAAGCAGTGTGGCCTTATGTAGAATACGTGGCAATGGGCTCAAAGCAGAGATTCAGGCTGGGTGTGGTGGCTCACGTCTGTAAGCCTGGGCTTTGGGAGGCCAAGGTGGGTGGATCACCCAAGGTCAGGAGTTCGAGACCAGCCTGGCCAACATGGTGAAATCCCGTCTCCACTAAAAATACAAAAAATTAACCTGGTATGGTGGCAGGTACCTGTAAGCTCAACTACTCGGGAGGCTGAGACAGGAGAATCAATTGAACCCGGGAGGTGGAGGTTGTAGTGAGCCGAGATCATACCGCTGCACTCCAACCTGGTGACAGAGGGAGACTTTGTCTCCAAAAAATAAATAAATAAATAAACATTGAGAGAAGTTGTAAGCCGAACAGTAGAGAAGTGAAGCATCCCTGGTGGGACAACTGTGACTTTTTTCACAAGATGAAAAATAATTATTTTTATTATTTTTTAAAATTATTTTATTATTTTATTTTATATCTTTTGAGAACAGGGTCTTGCTCTATTGCCCAGGCTGGAGTGCAGATGCACCATCTCATCTCACTGCAACCTCTGCCTTCCAGTCTCCAGCAATCCTCCCATCTCAGCCTCCCAGGTAGCTGGATTACAGGCGGGCATCACTACGCCTGGCTAATTTTTGTATTTCATGTAGGGATGGAGTTTCGCCATGTTGCTCAGGCTAGTCTCAAACTCCTGACCTCAAGCAATCCACCTGCTTTGGCCTCCCCAAGTAGTAGCATTACAGGCATGAGCCACCGTGCCTGGGCAAAAAATAATCATTTTCCTAGCAGCAAAAGAAGAAAACACATCAGTTCCACGGCAATTGAAGTGACCACTTGCCATGCAAAGGTGTTGGCTCATTCAAAGTCAAAGGTGCTGGCTGGATCAGCGCCTCTGTGTATCCCTGCAGTGTCTATGGCTGTTTTCTTCAGGGCCCACGTGGTGTGTTGCAGCAAGGTCAGGGGGCAGGTGCATTCTGCTCTGCTGTGCAGGTGGAGCAGGGAGACTGCGACCTGCCCAGGATCACTGTGGCTCCGGAGTGGAGCCCAGGCCAAAACTTAGGGTTCACCTCCTCCATCTGCTGTTGTAGCTAACACTGTGCTGCTGCAAACTCTCCTGTGCGTTCAAGCCAACCAAGGTAAGGTCTTTTATGGATTTAGCTGCTCTGAGTCTCTGCTAAAAAGAGCAGCTGATGAATTTACTCTTTCTTTTTACTTCGGCATCTTCACTGCATGTTTCAAATCATGAGAGTCTGATAGGCTGACTTTTGTTTGGCGAATGTGCCTTTTTCTGTTGTTGTTGTTAACACAGTCATTCTCTGTTGCCCAGGTTGGAGTGCAGTGGCGTGATCTCGACTCACTGCAACCTCCACCTCCCAGATTCAAGCGATTCTCCTGCCTCAGCCACCCAAGTAGCTGAGATTACACATGCTCGCCACGACGCCTGGCAAATTTTTGTGTTATCAGTAGAGAAGAGGTTTCACTATGTTGGCCAGGCTGGTCTTGAACTCCTGACCTCAGGTGATCCACCCACTTCAGCCTCTGAAAGTGCTGGGATTACAGGCACGAGCCACTATACCCAGCCTTTTTAAATTTTGTAATATACTGCTTATACGGTGTTCTTATGCCTTTTTAAAAAGTGATGAAGCTTATAGTAATGGGTGAGGATTACTGCTACAGGAGCAACTTTTAAAATGATTATCTTGTGATTTGGAATGCACAGAAAATGAAGGGGAAAGGTAAACATCTGGCTTTCACAGGTATGAACTCAGAAAATCAAGTCAATTCATGTCCTCACCTTAGAAGCAATGAAAGCAAATGGAAGTTTAGAGCACTTTTTAGAGGCAGATAATATTATGAGGTCAAAATGGAATGATCAATGGAAAAATGACCAAAAAAAACGGTCTATTCTAGAATAATACTTTGTTGTGGGGGATGTGATCCTCCCAGACAACACAGGTGGGACATGTGTTCATAATTAGTACTATTTTTCCCTCTGCATTTTTTTTTTTTCCAGACAGGGTCTCACTCTGTAGCCCAAGCTGGAGTGTAGCAGCATGATCATAGCTCATTGCAGCCTCAAACTCCTGGCCTAAAATGATCCTCTCACCTCAGCCTTCCAGGTAGCTAGGATTACAGGCATGCTCCACCACAGCAAGCTAAATCTTTGTTTTTCATCAACTTTTATTTTAAGTTCTGGGGTAGATGTGCAGGATCTGCAGGATTGTTACATAGGTAAATGTTTGGCATGGTGGTTTGCTGCACAAATCAAGTCATCACCTAGGTATAAGCCAAGCATTCATTAGTTATTCTCCGCCCCCTCCCCCACCACCCCTTGTTCCCTTGACAGACCCCAGAGCATGCTGTTGGCCCCCATGTGTCGATGTGTTCTCATCATTCAGTTCCCACTGGTCAACTGTGGAGAAAAAGGAATGCTTTTACATTGTTGATAGGAATGTAAATTAGTTTAACCATGTGGAAGACAGTGTGGTGATTCCCCAAAGATCTAGAAGCAGAAATACCATTTGACCCAGCAATCCCATTACTGGGTATATACCCCAAAAATATAAATCATTCTATTATAAAGATACATGAATGTGTATGTCCTTTTTTTTCTTTTAAGAGATAGAGCATCACTATGTTGTCCAGGCTGGTCTTGAACACCTGACCTCAAGCAATCGTCCTCGTCCTCCCTTGGCCTCCCAAAGTGTTGGCATTACAGGCATGAGCCACTGAGCCCAGTCTTCCTCTACAATTTCTAACTTAGTACTATGTCCCATAGTAAGATAGTGGACATTATGATCACATATTTGTATTTATATATTGCTGACCCACATAGAAATTTCAGAAAAAAAGCTTAGCCTTTCTCTGCAATGCATTCTGATAGTTAACATTTTTTGTACTATTAAAAAAATCCTGGCTGGACGTGGTGGTTCATACCTCTAATTTGGCACTTTGGGAGACTGAGGCAGGCAGAACACCTGAGGTCAAAAGTTCAAGACCAGCCTGGTCAACATGGCGAAATCTGTGTCTACTAAAAACACACAAATCAGCTGGGCATGGTGGGTGCCTGTAATTCCAGCTGCTTGAGGGGGTGAGGCAGGAGAATCACTTGAACCCAGGAGGTGGAGGTTGCAGTGAGCCGAGATCACACCACTGCACTCCAGCCTGGGCAACAGAGTAAGAGTCCATCTCAGAATAATAATAATAATTATCATCATCATCATCCTGTTTGCAACTTCATACTAAATTTCCTTGACACAAAAATACAAAAATCACTATTTTAAAATAAACTGAAATTGGATTTTTTTTTTTTCTTTTTTTCTTTTTTTTTTTTTGAGACAGGGTCTCACTCTCTCCCCGGCTGGAGTGCAGTGGTGCGATCATGGCTCACTGCCACCTTGATCTCCCGGCCTCAAGTGACTCTCCCGCCTCAGCCTCCCAAAGCACTGGGCACCACGCTCAGTTTAGAATGGGAATTTTGAGGATAGCCAGGCTCTCTCAACAGAGGGTAGGAGTAAAGATAGCTGAACTTGAAATTAGGAAAACTGAGGCCAAGTCTAGGCTCTGGTGTTTTTTTTTTTTTTTAAAGATGGGGTTTCACCATGATGGTCAGTCTGGTCTTGAACTCCTGACCTCAGGTGATCCACCCACCTTGGCCTCCCAAAGTGCTAGGATTACAGACATGAGCCACCGTGCCCGGCTGCTCTGACATTTGTTAAAAATGAAAACCAGCACAAATCTTACTACCTCTAGCCCTTCATCTCCCCATCTATCCAGTGACAACCATACCACCTCTATATGCCCCACAGAATGCTCAAAGAAAAATTAAATCATTTTCCAAATGTAAAAATTATTTTAAAAGATTGCCTAAGTAATTCAATTATCATGCTCCTAGTCATAAATGGCAAAGCACTTGCAGAGTTGAGGATCTTTCTGCTTTTTAAGGGATGAAGCTAGGAAGTGAGATGCACTCAGGAAAAGCAGACGTCGTTTACATTTGTTCTCCGTGGTGAGGCGTGACTCATGCCCTTCCTTCTGTAAGATTGCCTTCCCTAATTTCTGGATCCTTGTCCGTTCTTGACACTTCTCTCTTTCCACCCTTATCCTTCTTCAAGTAGGCTATAGTTGTTTGTTTATTCAATTGATTCAGCATCTTCCTTGAGTGCTATGTATCAGGTGCTATGCTGGGCACTTAAGACAAAGCAGTGAACCAGACCACGTGCTCTGCCCTCCTGGGCTTGTGTTTTAGTGGGGCATGTATTACATAAGTTTTTTTCTGCATGACTTTCCCAACTAAATCGATTTGAACAGCAGTATTAGAACCACAGAGACAAAGAGATAGATAATCCAGCAAGCTTTTATCAGCCTGGGGATCACCATGGCATAGTCCTAGGTCTCAGATGCATAGAGAAGATGATGACCTGGATGTAGTGAACAAATCCATGGTCAGCAAAGATGGAGAGGATACTCTGGATGTAGAGCCAGCAGATGCCACCCCAGCAAGACCACTCTTCAGAAGATGACCAAGCCTCAGCGATTACCCGTCCAGGACAGCCATCCTATAAGACTGTTAACAACAAAGAAAGAAATTGCCAGCAAACTTAGCAGCGTTCCAGGAAGAAGAGAAAGCCCTGTTTTCTGGGCTAAGGGAGCAGGTGAACAGTCACTCTAATTTGCCTTTGGCAAAATTTTCACATCGTCAGCATTACTCACGATTGCGGTAATCCTAGTTTCAAAATCTGATTACTCTTACCTCTCCACTGCTTGATCAAGGGCTTTGTTGATACAAACAGCATTTACCTTGTAAAACTTAACAGAGGAATTAGCAGCTGTCTAGGGTCACCTTGGGAAAGAGTAGGGTAAGTGGCAAGCCACAATGATGTGACCCAGTAGGTCCTTCCTACCTTCCAACCCCTTCCTACCTTCCCCACCCACCGGATTCCTGGAATTCCACCCAGGTGACTTACTATTCTGAAATGAGAATGCTTTTCCCGCTCTCTAGTCTGCTTTCGAACTGTAATTGGCCCTAAAAGCTCTATTTATGAAACCGTAATCTTTAGTATGAATGTGTTTATAAATACACATTTTTCCCCTCACTGTGGTTGTCATTAGGTTAATACCAGCAGCTAAGGGGGCCTACAGAATGAGGGAGAGTGGAGTGGGTGAAAGATTCCCGATGGAAGTAAGGAGACCTGGATTCAGATCTTGATCATGTGGTTTGAAGCCAGTGTTTGGGCATGTTGGCTCTTCCATATGCTCCTCTGAGAATATGAGAAAATATCTGTTTTACAGTTATTATGTAGATTTAAGGCGATCGTATGCAGAAAAGCATCATAAAGCCAATTAGTTTTCTTCCTATAAATTATCTGAGAGAAATTAACCACATGTAGGACCCTCAAAAATCTCTAAGAGTTACAACAAGGAAAAGCTTGAGCTAAAATGTGGAAGAATTCGTGAATTTTCCTGTGCACATGATAATTCACATGAGAAAGCAAGATGTTTCCAAATATAGCCACCATAAAATAGTTGTTGGGTTTGTTTTTTGTTTATTGTTCCTGTGCAGTGGTAAATGAGATCCTCTATTGGGCTTTATTTCTAAAGCTTGAATTTCAAGTCATTTCCTCACTTGAGGTCAGGAGTTCAAGACCAGCCTGGCCAATATGGTGAAACCCCATCTCTACTAAAAATAAAAAATTAACAGGTGTGGTGGTGGGCACCTGTAATCCCAGATACTTGGGAGGCTGAGGCAGGAGAATCGCTTGAGCCCGGGAGGTGGAAGTTGCAGTGAGCCAAGGTTGCACCACTGCACTCCAGCTTGGACAACAGAGTGAGACTTTGTTTAACAACAACAACAATAATTAGTTTTTCATCGCATGGAAGATGCTGAAATGAATAAACATCACATAATTTTCTCTTTGCTTCCATTTGATCAGCCATGGATTGTTATAAAACGTCACCAAGCAATTCCTGGATTTACCCCACTGTGATCCTCTGCGCATTTGGTTTCTTCTCCATGATGAGACCCTCAGAACCATTTCTTATCCCGTATTTATCTGGACCAGATAAAAACCTGACCAGTGCAGAGGTAAGTTAACATACATACATATCTTAATGTGTGTGTGTGTGTGTGTGTGTGTGTGTTTTAATTTTATAGGACTTGAACAAGGATACAGGGCTTCACTCAACTTGAAATAAGATGAATACATTGAGCTTAATGAGCCTGGTTTTTATATTATTTGTCATTTAATAGAACTTTTCAAACTATTTCCTCTTCATCCTTGCAAAAAATTGCAGCCAAAACACATTACATGTGTTATCAGATTTTTAACTTGCATAGAGTTCTAACATTTGTGTTAATGATAAGAACCTTTCAGGTCTCCATTGATTCTATTATACTAATCCTAAAACAGCATCACTGGCAGGCACAGGATCTAGATCTAAATAAACTCACAGGCTGCTAATAAGCAGGATCTCATAAAGAACTGTGGTATTTCTTTATGACACCGTTTACCACCAGGTGAACCATTAACAGCTTTATCTCCTAGCCCCTGCCTCCTTCTCTGGAATGCCAGATTCTCTTACTTAAAAGATGAATGCCTTTCTTTTTTTTTTTTCTTTTTTTTTTTTTTTGAGATGGCGTCTTACTCTGTGTCACAGGCTGGAGTGCAATGGCATGATCTTGGCTTACTGCAACCTCCGCCTCCCAGGTTCAAATGATTCTCCTGCCTCAGCCTCCCAAATAGCTGGGACTACAGGCATGATGCATCATACCCAGCTAATTTTTGCATTTTTAGTAAAGACAGGGTTTCATCATTTGGCCAGGCTGATCTTGAACTCCTGGCCTCAAGAGATCCACCTGCCTTGGCCTCCCAAAGTGCTGGGGTTACAGGTGTGAGCCACCACCCCTGGCCTCATATTTTTTTTTTTATAACAAGTAAAACAAGAAAATGCACTGACCTAACTGCAAAACTACCCTGGGTTGATTTTACAATCTCCAGCCTTAGCCTTGAAAACATTATGTAAAGTGTGTGTTTTCATCTACAAAACTAATTGATGCCTCCCCTGGCGAGAAGGACAGAAAGGCAAGCTTGTTCTGTAGTATCAGATCACTTAGGGACAGCCCTGTTTCAGAGTTGCTCAGGCTGAAGCATGCCACAATTAAGACAACAAAGAACAGATGCAGGGACAGAAGCAACTCAATAAATCCATGGAGGTCTGCTTCTGCAGCCACTATGGACCAGTTAATAGACCCTCCCTCCATGGAGCAGCTCAGTTGTGGGGCCTTTGCTCTGTGCCCTCCTGCTTTCTCCAGCAACGTCAGTGATACAGGTGTCAAGGTGGGTAAGTTCAGTGATTTGAGAGGCTGCTGCACTCACCCGTCATGCCTCACAGATCAGCATTTCCAGTCCTTCCTACTATGACAATTGAGATTCCCATGCATTTCTGTCTAAATCCCTGAGATGACCCATCTTAAATTGAGGCAAAAACAAATCAGCAGAATTGTTAGGGGGAGCAGGGGGAAGGTTGGGAAATTTGCCCACACAGGAAAATGAGATATATTACTTGCTTCCAGTCTGTAATTTGGCAAAGTTATTTACTCTTTCCCTATCTTTCCATATCTTTCCAGACATTGGAAGGGCTGAAATCTTTGATGTAGTGATAGATTACATGAAAATAAAAGCTGTTGGATTCTTTTAACACTGTAGTCTTTTATCTAATGTTAATATTTGAACAAGAAGAAAACGGTATTTTTTAAGAATATGGAAAACTTAAAAGCTTCCAAAAACTTTTTAAGTCATCTACTCACTCATCTATACATACTTTTTTTTTTTTTTGAGACAGTTTCACTCTTGTTGTCCAGGCTGGAGTGCAATGGTGCAATCTTGGCTCATCGCAACCTCCACCTCCCGAGTTCAAGCAATTCTCCTGCCTCAGCCTCCAGAAGTAGCTGGGATTACAGGCATCTGCCACCATGCCCAGCTATTTTTTTTTTTTTTGTATTTTTCAGTCGAGATGGGGTTTCACCATGTTGACCAGGTGGGTCTTGAACTCCTGACCTCAGGTGATCCATCTGCCTCAGTCTCCCAAAGAGCTGGGATTACAGGCATGAGCCACCACACCTGGCCTGTACATACTATGTAAACTTAATATATAATTCTGATTGCACACTAAGCCAATATATTCTTCTACTGGGATATATCTAAGTGTATAAATTGGTTGGTTTTTACCAATGGGAAAGGAGACTATCTTTTCTTAGTGATTTCCTTGAAAATCAGTTTTCTCATTATGTTTCTCCATAATGCAAATAATTTTCAATTGGTTGCAGAATTTGAGGTACAAACCACAGGTACCTTAGTAAAGTGCTAGTGCTTCATGGTCATGCAATTTACCAACATTGCAGATAACAAATGAGATCTTCCCCGTTTGGACATACTCCTACCTGGTGCTGCTGCTGCCTGTGTTTGTCCTCACTGATTACGTCCGCTACAAGCCAGTTATCGTCTTGCAAGGCATTAGCTTCATCATCACCTGGTTGCTGCTCTTGTTTGGCCAAGGAGTGAAGACCATGCAGGTTGTAGAGTTCTTCTACGGAATGGTCACCGCCGCTGAGGTGGCCTACTATGCCTACATATACAGTGTGGTCAGCCCTGAGCACTACCAGAGAGTGAGTGGCTACTGCAGGAGCATCACACTGGTCGCCTACACAGCAGGGTCCGTGCTGGCCCAACTCTTGGTATCCCTGGCGAACCTGTCGTACTTTTACCTCCACGTCATATCCTTGGCCTCTGTCTCCATAGCCTTCATTTGCTCACTTTTCCTACCAATGCCCAAGAAGAGCATGTTTTTTCATGCAAAACCCAACAAAGAAATAAAGAAGTCATCAAGTGTAAGTGCAGTATTAGAGGAAACTTATGAAGGTGAAGCATCAGGCCATGAAGAGCAGAAAGCCACATCAGAAACACCCAGCACCTCAGGGAAACGGAATAATAGCCAGCCAAACAGCCTGAAACCAAACAATGCGACTTTGGAAGTTTTTGTGCAGTGGCTCCAAGATTTGAAGGAGTGTTACTCCTCAAAACATCTTTTGTATTGGTCTCTGTGGTGGGCTTTTGCTACAGCAGGTTTTAACCAGGTTGTGAATTATGTTCAAATCCTGTGGGATTACAAGGCACCATCCCAACTTTCTTCCATTTATAATGGGGCAGTAGAAGCTATTGCAACCTTTGGAGGTAAGCAAGTGTCACTTTCTCTTCCTTTGTTGACTTTACCACCTTAAGTCCATTTCTCAAGATACTGAACTTCATGGCAACAAATTAGCTCTCTTCAGAAGGCAGAAAAACTGTTTTCAATCAAGAATGAAAGTCACTGGAAAAATAAGAATACCATGACTTTCTATTGTGTTGTAGTTACAACATGTAACTCTTAGGAGCTCAGGGCTTAGCACCAAACCATGAAATTCTAGTTGAATCCCTAAGATTCCAATTCATCATTAGCACAAGGGTTAATAGCATGCTCTGTTCTTTTAGCATTATTTTTAATATCAAAATATATAAATATATGTGTGTATGTTTTTATTATTTTAGAAAACAAATTAAGGATTCCAAATTCTCACTGAGAGTCTTGTTAACACGGGATTTGAACTAGTTAGCATGCACCTATAATAATTGTAGGCTATACATCAGCAATTTTCAAAAGCAGCTTTCTCATGATATTTAAACGAGGGGTGGAAGAGTTGTGTAAGTCAGGATTTTAATATCAGAGGGAAATCTCTTTTTGAAGTTTAATCTACAATAAATATTTATTTCCTAGTAAATGGAAGCTTAAATGTCAAATGAGACTTTGAAGATATTTTTAGGAAGTGAGAATTTGCCCCACCCTCATTTACAAAAAGCTTTAGAAAAAATTCATGTCACCTTCATTGTACTATTATCTCCCTTTTGGAAAGCTTCAGTTTAACTCCTGAAAACCAGGACTGTGCCAGAATTGCTTCGCTGAAATTACTGCTCCTACATTCCAAATTTGTCAGGGAAAAATAGTTATTTTTTTCCTTTGTAGTCATGATCATATGTGGGAAAGCTAATAACATGTTAGTGTAGTAATTTGAAATCTAAATACCTTTTTTAAAAATTTATTTATTTATTTATTTGTTATAGATGGAGTCTTGCTTTGTCACTTAGGCTGGAGTGCAGTAGCACAATCTCAGTTCATTGCAACCTCTGCCCCCCGGGTTCAAGCAATTCTCCTGCCTCAGTCTCCCAAATAGTTGGGATTACAGGTGCTCTCCACCACACTGATTTTTGTATTTGAGATGAGGTTTCACCGTGTTGGCCAGGCTAGTCTCTAACTCCTGACCTCAGGTGATCCTCCTGCCTTGGCCTCCCAAAGTGCTGGGATTACAGGAGTGTGCCACTGTGCCCTGTCCTAAATACTTTTTATTTTTGTTAAAGAGAACAGCACGTACTAACCCTAATTATTGTCAATTATTCAATTTCTTGAACTCTGTAAGTCAATATAGATGTTTTCACCCAAAGCTTCTCAAGTAAATTAGGTCAGATGTTGAAGACTTTAGGGTGGAGATTGGAAATAAGACTAAGATTACTTTTTTTTTTTTTTTTTTGAGGCAAAGTTTTGCTCTTGTTGCCCAGGCTGGAATGCAATGGCATGATCTCGGCTCACCACAACCTCCAGCCTCCTGGGTTCAAGCTATTCTCCAGCCTCAGCCCCTCAAGTAGCTGGAATTACAGGCATGTGCCACCACACCCAACTATATATATATACACACATATATATTTATATATATATATACACACATATTTATTTATTTAAGTAGAGACAGGGTTTCTCCATGTTGGTCAGGCGGGTCTCAAACACCTGACCTCAGGTGATCTGCCTGCCCAGGCCTCCCAAAGTGCTGGGATTACAGGCATGAACCACCATGCCTGGCCTAAGATTACTAAAGATTAATAAAAAGACTAAAACTGGGTGGAACAAGGAAAAAAGACTAAAACTGTCATTGCAACACATCTGGTACTCATCACTGAAAAAGACTTAAAACTGAGAAAAGAGAGGCAAATAGGCCAGGTGTATTCCCAGAGAACTTATTTCATCTTTTTCCATTCCCACACATTGTTTTGAGTGACTAGGTTAATGTATCATTCCTCCCCACGCCGCTGTGGTTAGGAACCTTTCTGGCCCCTCTGCAGAGTACAGTGCCTGGTAGGTAGCTGATACATACCATAATTAAAAGTGTGATGACTAAATGGCCAAAAGAGTAGCAAGTGAAAAGAAAAGCTGAAAGAAAACATGGGTGAGGAAAGGATAGATCTGCATTCAGGTCCATCACACAATTTTGTGAAAGCAGTATATTCATCTTTTAGAATTACCCGAGACCTGGGTTTTTAAGGGAGGGTGTTGATACTTCTTGCATGCAAAGTCATTATATTTGATTGTCTTCAGTGTTTCTTTTTCAGGGGCTGTGGCTGCCTTTGCGGTGGGTTTTGTGAAAGTCAACTGGGACCTTCTGGGAGAGCTGGCTCTGGCGGTCTTCTCAGTTGTCAATGCCGGTTCTCTATTGCTCATGCATTACACAGCCAACATCTGGGCATGCTACGCTGGCTATTTGATATTCAAGTCAAGCTATATGCTTCTTATAACCATAGCAGTGTAAGTTTTACCAACCACTCCTAAACCTGAACAGTATTCCTCTCTCTTCTGTCTTCCTAAACTTTCTCTAAGAATTCCAGAAGGATTTTAGTCAATTGCAATATTAAATGTTAACTACCTTATGTTAAATTAGACACAACTAAGCCAGCTTTTCATTTAACTATTTGCTCTCTGAATATTGCTGCAACATACGTTTAGTCATCCAGGTAAAAAAGCTCTGTAGGTTTATATACCAAAAGCAATGATACACTGTCAGGTTTTTCTTTTTATTTTGTTTTGTTTGAGACACCCTCTTGCTCCATTGACCAGGCTGGAGTGCAGCGGTGCAATCACCGCTCAACGAAGCCTTGACTTCCCAGGCTCAGGTGAGTCTCCAACCTCAACCTCCTGAGTAGCTGGGACAACAAGCATGTGCCACCATGCCTAGCTAATTTTTTGTATTTTGTAGAGATGGGATTTCACCATGTTGCTCAGGGTGGTCTCAGACTCCTGCGCTCAAGTGATCCACCTGCCTTGGCCTCCCAAAGTGCTGGAATTACAGGTGTGAGCCACCGCATTTAGCACCGTTGTCAGGTTTTGATTTATTTCCAGCAGTTTTCCACATAAGGTGTGACGTCATCTGCTTTTAAATAGTTAGGTTTAGATTTCATCCCTACTTTCATTTCGTTACTTGTGAAATTCTAGGTACAGACTACTGTGACACAAAAGATTCTCAGGAAAGTTATTTAAAAGTTGGATATAAAAAAAGTAGATGCAAAGATAACAAGAAACCTTTAGCTGCAGTCATATATGGAACCAAGTAGTTTTTCTTTTCTTTCTTTCTGAGACAGGGTCTCACCCAGGCAGGAGTGCAATGACACAATCATAGCACACCACAACGTTGATCTCCTGGGCTCAAGCAGTCCTCCCACCTCAGCCTCCCAAGTCGCTGAGACTACCTGTACACACCAGCATGTCTAGCTAATTTTTTTTTTTATTTTCATTTTTGTAGAGACAGAGTGTCACTATGTTGCCCAGGTTGGTCTCAAACTCCCAAGCTCAAGTAATCCACTGGCCTCAGCCTCTGAAAGTGGTAGGATTATAGGTGTGAGCCACTATGCCAGGTCTAGTTTTTAATCATTTTGTAAAAGTGATTTCCGAGATTTAGAGTTTAACATTATTTTTGCTTCTATTTTTTCTTTAAGAAAATGATTTTAAAACCATCTTCTTTCATATGTAAGTACAGCTAAAGCTGACTGCAGAAAATATGCTTTGCTATTAACCGAAAAAGGTGAAAAACATTTGAATTTCAAATTGCATGAAAGAAGTGGAGACAAAAGCTTCATCAAGTTTTGCTTTTAATTTGTGAAAAAAATGTTTTATAAACAATTCGCAACACAGAAATATGAGCACTCCAAAAAAAATCATCAAAGGAAAAAAATTAGTTGGTATGTTTATTTCCTTCATGGAAGTGTCTCAGTTTAATAAATCAGAATCATGTATCTTGGGTTGCTTTTTTTTAATGTGAAGATTTTGTTAAAGTAGGATTATATCATTTCTTTACTTAAAAAAAAAATATTCATGGCTGGGCATGGTGGCTCACGCCTGTAATTCCAGCACTTTGGGAGGCCAAGGCAGGTGGATCACCTGATGTCAGGAGTTCGAGACCAGCCTAGCCAACATGGTGAAACTCCATGTCTACTAAAAATACAAAAATTAGCTGGGCATGGTGGTGAGTGCCTGTAATCCCAGCTACTGGGGAGGCTGAGGCAAGATAATTACTTGAACTCGGGAGGTGGAGGTGCACATTCTCAACAGCATTTATTGTCTTTTGGATAAAGCCAGCTTAATTGAAGTGAGATAATATCTCACTGTAGTTTTGATTTACATTTGTCTAATCAATGACGTTGCGTACCTTTTCATATACCTATTTGGCATTTGTATGTCTTTAAAGATACATCTGTTCTTTTGATCATTGTTAATCTGATTATTAGATTTCTTTTCCCTATAAAGTCATTTGAACTTCTTTTACATTCTGGTTTTTAATCCCTTGTCATATGGGTAGTCCGTAGATCTGTTTTTCCATTCTGTGGGTTGCCTGTTTCCTTGGCTGTGCAGGAGCTTTTTAACTTGATGTGATCCCATTTGTCCATTTTTGCTTTGGTTGCCTGTGTTTGTGGGGTACTCAGTAAATCTTTGCTCACTCTAATGTCACAGAGAGTTTCTCCAATGTTTTCTTGTAGTCATTTCATAATTTGAAGTCTTAGATTTAAGTCATTAATCCATTTTGACTTGATTTTGTGTATGGTGAGAAATAAGGGTCGACTTTCATTCATTCTTCTTCATATAGGTATCCAGCTTTGCCCGCACTCTTTATAAAAGAAACTGGCTTTTTCCCGGTGTATGTTCCTGGCACCTTTGTTGAAAATGAGTTTACTGTTGGTATGTGGGTTCACTATTGGATTTCTGGGTTCACTCTTCTGTTCCATTGGTTTACATGTCTGTTTTTATGCCAGAACTATGCTGTTTTGGTTACTATAGCTCTGTATAATTTAAAGTCAGGTAATGTGATTCCTCCAGTTTTGTTTTTTTGTTGTTGTTTCATTTTGTTTTGTTTAGGATAACTTTGGCCATTCTGGGTCTTCCGTGGTTTCATACAAATTTTAGAATTGTTTTTTCTATTTCTTTGAAGAATATCATTGGCATTTTGATAGGGATTGCATTGAATCTGTAGATTGCTTTCGATAGTATGGGAATTTTAACAATATTGATTCCTCCAGTTCATGAATATGGAATTTCTTTCAATTTGTGTGTGTGTGTGTGTGTGTGTGTGTGTGTTCTCTTCAATTTCTTGTATCAGTGTTTTATGGTTTTCATTGT
This sequence comes from Cheracebus regulus, assembly GCA_963574635.1. Lineage (NCBI taxonomy): Eukaryota > Metazoa > Chordata > Mammalia > Primates > Pitheciidae > Cheracebus > Cheracebus regulus. The sequence continues at coordinate 27,030 of CAUYQU010060250.1, forward strand.
AGATCTTTCACTTCTTTAGTTAATTCTTAGGTATTTTATTTTATCTGTAGCCATTGTAAATAGGATTACTTTCTTAATTTCTTTTTCAGATTGTTCTCTGTTTGCATATAGAAGTGTTACTGAGTTTTGTATATTGATTTTATGTCCTGCAAATATATTGAACTTATTTATCCATTCTAATAGTTTATTGGTAAGAGTCTTTACGTTTTCCTAAATGTAAGATCATATCGTCTGCAAACAAGAATAATTTGACTTGAGCCTTTCCAGTGTGGGTACCCTTTATTTCTTCTCTTGTCTGATTGCTCTAGATAAGACTTCCAGTGCTATGTTGAATAGTGGTGGTAAAAGTGGGCATCCTTATCATGTTCCAAATCTTAGAGAATAAAGCATTTCAGTTTTTTCCCATTCAGTCTGATACTGGCTATGGGTATGTCATATATGGCTTTTATTATGCTGAGTATGTTCCTTATATACCCAGTTTTTTTAGGGCATTTATCATGAAGGGATGTTGAATTGTATCAAATCTTTCTTTAACACCAATTGAATGATCATAGTTTTTGTCCTTCATTCCGTTGATGTGATGTATCACATTGATTGATTTGCATACGTTAAATGATCCTTGTATCCCTGGGATAAATCTCACTTAGTCATCACAGATGATCTTTCTAATGTATTGTTGAATTCAGTTTGCTAGTATTTTGTTGAGGGTTTTTGCATCAATATTCTTCAGAGATTGGCCTGCAGTTGTTTTTTGTTTTTAATGTGTCTTTGGTTTTGGGGTTAGAGTAATACCAAATACTGGCCCTGTAGAATGAGTTTGGAAGTATTCCGTCCTGTTTTTCAGAATAGTAAGCTTGGTATTAGTTCTTTTATAGAATTCAGCAGTGAAGCTACTGGGTCCTGGACTTTTCTTTAGTGGGAAACTTTATTATGACTTCAATCTTATTACTTGTTATTGGTCTGCTCAGGTTTTGGATCTCTTCATGGCTCAATCTGGGTAGGTTGTTTGTATCTAGGAATTTATCCATCTATTCTAGATTTTCCCATTTATTGGCATACACTTGCTCGTAGTAGCCACTGATGATCCTTTGAATTTCTGCAGTATTGGTTGTAATGTCTCCTTTTACATCTCTAATTTTATTTACTTGGGTCTTCTTTCTTTTTCTTAGTCTGGCTAAAGGTTTGTCAATTTTATCTTTTTAAAAACTCAACTTGTTTCATTGACCTTTAGTATTGTTTTCTTCATTTCAAATTCATTTATTTCTGCTCTAATGTTTACTAATTTCTTTTCTTCTACTAATTTTAGGTTAGATTTACTCTTGCTTTTCTAGTTCTTTAAGATGTGTCGCTAGGTTATTTACTTGAGGCTTTTCTTCTTCTTCTTTTTTTTTTTTTTTTTTTTGAGACAGAATCTCACTGTGTTGCCCAGGCTGGAGTGATGGAGTGAACTGTTTCGATCTCTACTCATTGCAACCTCTGCCTCCTGTGCTCAAGTGATCCTCCCGCCTCAGACTCCTGAGAAACTGGGACCACAGCATGCACCAAGACAGCTGGCTAATTTTTTGTAGTTTTGGTAGAGATGGAGTTTCACCATATTGCCCAGGCTGGTCTAGAACCCCAGAGCGCAAGTGATTCATCTGTCTCAGCCTCACAGAGTGCTGGAATTACACGCATGGGCCACCACACCCAGCCTCTCGTCTTTTTTATATAGGCACCTGTAGCTATAAAATTCCCTCTTAGTACTGCTTTCACTGTGTCCTATAGGTTTTGGCATGTTTTGTTTCTATTATCATTTGTTTCAAGAAATTTTTCAGTTTCTCTCAATTTCTTCATTGACCCACTAGTCATTCGGGACATATTGTTTAATTTCCATATGTTTCTACAGTTTCCAAAATTCCTCTTCTTGTTGATTTCTAGTTTTATTCTATTGTGGTCAGAGACAATCTTTGATATTAATTATTTCCAATTTTTGAATGTGTTTTAAGAGTTGTTTTGTGATCTAACCTGTCTGTTTAGTTTGTTTGGTGAGAACATGTTTTCCCGGATGATCTTGATGCTTGTGGATGTTCATCAGTGTCCGAGCATTAAAGAGTTGTGTTTATCGTAGTCTTTGCTGTCTGGGCTGTTTTGTACCTGTCCTCCTTGGGAAGGCTTTCCAGGTATTCAGAAGGATTTGAGTATTGTGATCTAAACCATATCTACATTAGGGAGCACCCCAAGCCCAGTAACACTGTGGTTCTAGAAGACTCTTAGAGGTACTGCTTTGGTGGTCTTAGATAAGATCCAGAAGAATTCTCTGGATTACCAGACAGAGACACTTGTTTTTTTCCCTTACTTTCTCCCAGACAATCTCTCTCTCTATCTTTGCTGAGCTACCTGGAGCTGGAGGTGGGTGACACAAGTACTACTGTGGCCACTAATTTCTATTTTTTAAGACTTCCACCCATGTATATTATGATTAAAATGCTTATTTATGTTTAATGGTAGATTTCAGATTGCATTTAATCTGAGTGTGGAACGCTATGCCCTGGTATTTGGAATTAATACCTTTATTGCCTTGGTGATTCAGACCATCATGACTGTGATTGTAGTAGATCAGAGAGGGCTCAACTTGCCAATCAACATTCAGGTAAGCTGCAATACTTCCGTTTTCAACTAGGTAACCTCAAAGGTTTCTCAGCCTTACAACAAGCAATATTTAAATTTCTGAATTCCTTGGTTAAGCAAACTTAAAAATATACAATTCCTTAATTATCATATTATAACATACCAAGTAGGTTTTAAGCAATAATTACAACTAAGACATTTATCTGGATAAGGCAGGTAAATAGTAACCTCAGTGCTTAAATTTATTCTTGGAGACATTGACTGTAGCATTACATTGGCCTCCAAACAAAGACGTAGAGATAGATCAATTAGATTTATGGTTTTTCTATTTTGTTTTGTTTTGTTTCTTACTATTGAAGACAGTGGCTATGATTTTAACCCAAGAAAACTGCTCTGAAGCCAAGACTTTTAGTCACTGTATTGCTTACATTTTCTTACTTGATCTTGATTTCTTACTTGATAGGAGAGTATTATTCAACCTAAATGACCCATATTTAAAAACCTGGGTCTCAGTTACTCCATAATCCAAGCAAACCAACAGTATCATGACATATTATCATTGACATAGTTGGGCATATTTTATAAGTGGCTAATTATTTGTTTTTCTCTAGTTTTTAGTATATGGGAGCTATTTTGCAGTAATTGCTGGAATTTTCTTAATGAGAAGCATGTATATTATATACTCAACTACATGCCAGAAGGATCTACAGAGCCTGGCTCCAAATGAGAATCCAGATGGGTCACGGCCAGAGGAAGAGAGTAATATCATCACGTCAACAAAACTCTAACCTCATTGCATCAACTACAGCAGTAGATTTCAAAGTTATGCAATAATAAGGAAGGATTTGAGATGGGTGGCATATGTTTTGCCATAACTTGACATGCTTTGCAAATCTGGATCCCAATGGACCTTTCAAAACCACAACAAAACCTCAGTTTTAGATGAGTTCTCCATGTGCCCAATTTTAGTGGATGCAATTGACAGAACCCATCATCACAATTACACAACCCATATTGGGGACCCCCTGTGACTAGTAGCAACTGGAAAATTCTCGGTTTTATCACTTTTAAAGACATGCAGATGGCATGGAACCAAATCACGAGAAAACTTTAGCCATCCTAGAGGTGAAATTCATCATTTGTGAGGAGAAATACTAGCTGGACTGACCCTCTTGCTTGGCTTAAATACTTGTTTGATTTTACCAAAGAAGTCAACACTTGGGATATTTTTGTCACACAAGCCATTTTCTTTTCTCTTCTAATAAGTGTATTTCTGTTTAAGTTACAGTTCTCTAAGAGAATTACAAGGTTTGTCCCACTTCTAAGGGCTTCTCTTCAACTCTGATAACCACATTATTCACAAGTTATACTTTGATAGTGTTATCATTAAATTTTTTAATGATTATTTTTCATTTTGTGTTCTGAGTTTTGCTGTTAAAAGTCTACCTCAAGCATAGCTCCAGATCCTCTTGTGTATTTTCAGAATGACACTCAGGTCATTTTTCAGTGGCCTGGGAGAGGCAGTGAGCCTTCTCTCCACCTTGATCTTATAGAGGTATTAATGCATCCATGGGCCAGGTGTGGTGGCTCACTCCTGTAATCCCAGCAATTTGGGAGGCCAAGGTGAGAGTTTTGCTTGAGGCCAGAGGTTCAAGACCAGCCTAGGCAACACAGTGAGACCTGACTCTACTAAAAAAATAAACCATTAGCTGGGCAGCATGGTGTGTGCCTGTAGTCCCAGCTACTTGGGAGGCCATGGTGGGAGGATGGCTTGAGCACAGCGGTCAGAGGCTGCAGTGATTGCACCACTGCACTCCAGCCTGGGGAACAGAGTAAGACTCTCATCATCTCATCACCCCTCCCCAAAAAAAGAGCACCTGCATGATGTCTGTCTAAAACAGGAAAACTTAAAGGAGGTATCTAGAAGTATTAGAAATAAGAAAACACGGATGGAGGGAGTGCGTGGAATAAAACACCTGATTTTTTTTCTTTTCTGATTTTATGAGATGGAGTCTCACTTTCTCACCCAGTCTGGAATGCAGTGGCGTGATCTTGGCTCGCTGCAAACTCCACCTTCAGGATTCAAGCCATTCCCCTGCCTCAGCCTCCCGAGTAGCTGGGACTATGGGTATTACAAACAGCTAATGTTTGTATTTTTAGTAGAGATGGGGTTTCACCATGTTGACCAAGCTGGTCTCGAACTCCTGACCTCAGGTGATCTGCCCATCTCTGCCTCCCAAAGTGTTGGGATTACATGTGTGAGCCACCTGGCCTGCTCTATTATCCTTCTTTTTTAACTTATTATACTAGAGGTGTTAGACATCACAATTAGACAAGCAAGAAAAATCAGAAGTCAAAAATTGGAAAGGAGGCAAGCTGCATGGCTCACAACTGTAATCTCAACACTTTGAGAGGCTGAAGTGACAGATCACATGAGGCTAGGAGTTGGAGGCCAGCCTGGGCAACCCATATGTACTGAATATACAAAAATTATCCTGGTGTGGTGCATGCCTGTAATCCCAGCTACTCAGTAGCTGACGCACAAGAATCACTTGAACCCGGGAGGCAGAGGTTTCGGTGAGCTGAGATTGTGCCACTGCACTCCAGCCTGAGTAAGACTTGTCTCCAAAAACAAAACAAACAAACAAAAAAAGCCCAGGTGTGGTGGCTCATGCCTGTAATCCCAGCACTTTGGTGGGGGCTGAGGCAGGAAAATCATTTGAGGTCAGGAGTTCAAGAACAGCCTGGCCAACATGGTGAAACCCTGTCTCTACTAAAAACACAAGTAATCAGCTGGGTGTAATCTAATCCCAACTACTTGGGAGGCCGAGGCAGGAGAATTGCTTGAACCCTGGACGCAGAGGTTGCAGTGAACCAAGATCTCGCCACTGCACTCCAGCCTGGGGGACAAATGAGACTCCATTTCAAAAACAAAAAAAAATTAACCCACAAGTCTTTCGAGATTTTAGACTATGATAAAGGTAGCATCTCATAAAAGGAGGGAAAATATAGACTAATAAGATATAAACAATTTAGGGGGGGTGAGGAAATAACGTGGACCCAAACATGCTATAATAACTATCAAACTACAAAAGTACTAGAGAAAAACATGTAAGAATTATTTTATAGCTTCAAAACTTTTTAAAGCAACAAAAATCCTAGAGGTCATAAAAGAAAAAATGTCAGTAGCATGAGACAGGATAATTGCTTGAACCCAGGAGACAGAGGTTACAGTGAGCAGAGATCGCACCATTGTACTCCACCAGCCTGGGCAACAGAGTGATGCTCCGTCTCAAGGGAAAAAAAAAACAAAAAAACTAAACTTATGCATGAAAGAACAAACACAGCAAAGCCAAAAGACAAATGATCATCTGGGAGAAATACTGCAACTCACATTAATACCACAAGCTACTTTTTCTAATTTGTAAAGAACCAATACAAATTGGTTAAAAAAAGAAGAGGTATCAACAGCCTAATAGAAAAATGAGCAAAGGACATGAACAGGGAATTCAGAGAAAGGAAAATACTAGTCACTTAGAGATGTAAAAGATGCTTCAGTTTACTCATACAGCAAATTAAAACTACACAGATATGCCATTTTTCACCTATCAGACTGGAAAATATTCCAAAAGTATAACAATACACTGTTCTCCAGGAGTAGGTTAACAAGCAGCCTCAAAGATTGTTGGTGGGAGGGTAATTCACTTCACTGCTATGAAGGAAAATTTGTCATTCTCAAAATTGCAAATATATGCATCTTTAAACCTATCCACTTCTCCTCTGGAAACATATGTACACTAGCTACGTGCCTTCGAATTGACTTCTAGAGAAGGTTTTTCATTACAGTATTGTTTCTAAGAACAGAATTGGAAACAATTTAAATTTCAATGAAAGGGGACAAAAATGCATTATGATTCATTCACATATTGACCTATAACAAAATTAACTGCTAAAACATGAGGAAGATCTTTAAATAGTGACACAGAACTCCAGGAGCTCTATTATCAAGTGGAAAAAGGTCCAGCACCTAAGTAATAATGAATGCAGCCACTCAGCATTTGTATAAAAAGGAGAAAAAGATTTGTATTGCCTTATATATGCATATAAATTTCCTAAAAAGACAAATGAAGCCGGGCACGGTGGCTCACACCTCTAATCCTATCACTTTGGGAGGTTGAGGCAGGTGGATTGCTTGCACTCAGGATTTCAAGACCAGCCTGGGCAACATTATGAAACCCTGTCTTTAGAAAAAATACAAAAGTTAGCAGGGCACAGTGGCTCACGCCTGTACTCCCAGCTACCTGAAGGGCTGAGAAGGGAGAATTGCTTGAGCCCAGGAGGTGGAGGTTGCAGTGAGCTGAGATCGTGCCACTGCACGCCAGCTTGGGTGACAGAGTGAGACCCTGTCACAAATAAATGAATAAATAAATAAATAAACAAGCAAACAAATGAAACTAATGCCAGTGATTGCCTGCTGTAGGGTAGTGGGAAATGGGAGAGAGACATCACATTCTCATGGCGTTTGATGCTTGCACCAAATGAATTAACCACCACTGAATTAAAATACTACTTTTACAAAAAAGCATTTAACCTCTTGGGAAATAAATTCACATTGAAAAATAAGGAGCTGGAGATTTGCTATGCAACCGTTATGATGGTTTAATATTTTTGGCAATGTGAATTGATCACTAAATGTGCATTTATAATCAAATGGAACAAACAACAGAAGAAAGAAATAAGTAGGCCTGGACGGGAATGGTGGCTTGTGCCTGTAATCCCAGCACTTTGGGAGGCTGAGGTGGGAGGATCACTTGAGCCCAGGAATTCAAGACCACTGTGGGCAACATAGTGAGACCCCATCTCAAAAAAATTAAGTAGACCTGACATTGAAACATGAAATTAAAATTTTTATTTGGTATCTCATTAATGAAATATTTGTTTAAAATAAAGATCCCTCATGTAAGTACCAGCATTTCCTCAATCAGAAAAGAGGCTCATAGGCTGTATGAAACTGGTTCAAAGTCAAGCATGCAGGAAATAATGAAGGTGCAATTTGAATTCAAGTATGTCTGACCACAAAAGCTGTGGTCTTTCTACGATACCATCCTGCTCTATACTCGCACACTGGAGAGCATTGTATCCACTCATGAAAGATAAAATCTATCCCCCTGGTTCGGGGACTGGTACTGATCAGTGGTCTGTTAGGAACTGGGCCACAGAGCAAGAGGTGAGTGAGCAAAGTTTCATCTGTATTTACAGCTGCTCCCCATCACTCACATTACCACCTGAGTTCCACCTCCAATCAGATCAGCGGTGGCATTACATTTTCATAGGAGGGGGAACCCTACTGTGAACACTGTGTGCCAGAGATCTAGGTTGCGTGCTCCTTATGATAATCTAATGCCTGATATCTGTCACTGTCTCCCATCACCCCCAGATGGGACTATTTAGTTGCAGGAAAACAAGCTCAGGGCTCCCACTGATTCTACATTATGGCGAGTTGTACAATTATTTCATTTTATACTACAATGAAATAGTAATAGAAATACAGTGCACAAAGTCAGGTGTGGTGGCTCATGCCTGTAATCCCAGCACTTTGGGAGGCCGAGGCAGGCAAATCACTTGAGGTCAGGAGTTTGAGATCAGCCTGGCCAACACGGTAAAACCCCATCTCTACTAAAAATACAAAAATTATCCTGGCATGGTGGCAGGCATCTGTAATCCTGCTACTCTGGAGGCTGAGGCAGGAGAATTGGTTGAACCCGAGAGGCAGAGGTTGCAGTGAGCCAAGATCATGCCACTGCACTCTAGCCTAGGAGACAGTGAGACTGCTGGGGACCACTGCTCTAGAGGAGCCCACTAACCAGCACAATTTCAACTTACAGGATTGCAGGGAAATTAAGTGTTGTGAATTTTAAGGTATATTTTAGATTAACTCAGAAGTAGCTAGAAAATATTTTGATCTAAAGAATCTTTATATTTCAAAAAGTTTCTTACATAACTGCCTTTTACTGGGCACCATAAAAATCACTGAGGGTTGGCCAGGTGTGGTGGCTCATACCTGTAATCCCAGCACTTTGGGAGGCCAAGGCAGTAGAGTTGCTTGAGGCCAGGAGGTCAAGACCATCCTGGGCAACATAGTAAGACTACGTCTCTACAAAAAACTTTCTTAAAAATTTGCTGGATGTGGTGATGTGCATCTGTAGTCTTGGCTACTCAGGAGGCTGAGGCGGGAGGATCATCTAAGCCCAGGAGTTCGAGGCTGCAGTGATATATGATTGTGCCACTGCTCTTCAGCCTGGGTAACAGAGACCCCATATTCTAAAGAAAAAAAAATCAGTGAAGTTAAAGTAAAAAGGATGGCATTGTCCCTCTTTTAAGGGACTCAGAGACTAGCAATAAGATAAAAAGGATCAGTAGCCAAACGCATGCTATTCCAGAGAGAGGTTGAGTCCAAAAGAGCAGGTTCTCAGATCCATGTTAGGAGGGCCGATCAACTCTACCTGCTCAGGGCAAGGAATTCATAACAAAAAGCAACTACTGATCACTGAGCTAAGTCCTGAGTGTGAGCTTTTGAGAATTTTTAGAACATTTAAAATTATCTGGTTACTGGTCTTTTTTTAGATGCAGTAGACTAGATCCAATGGAATAATGTATAAAATCATTGTGATTTAGAACTCGGAACATCAACCCTCCTCTTTGAGTATTTAAATTATATATAGGGATGATTTTTATTATTTTTTTAAGGATGTGATGTTTGGCTCTGTGTCCCCACCCAAATCTCACCTTGAATTGTAATCCCCATAATCCCCATGTGTCAAAGGCAGGACCAGGTGGAGGTTACTGAATCATGGGGGTGGTTTCTCCCATGCTGTTCTCATGATAGTGATTGCGTTCTCATGCGATCTGATGCTTTTATAAGCATCTGGCATTTCCACCGCTTGCACTCACTCTGTCCTACTGCCTTGTGAAGAAGATGCCTTGGGAACTTTGCCTTCTGCCATGATTGTAAGTTTCCTGAGGCATCCCTAGCCATGCTGAACTGTGAGTCTACTGAACCTCTTTCCTTTATAAATTACACAGTCTCAAGTATTTCTTCATAGCAGTGTGAGAACAGACTAATACAGGTTCATTTTTCAATGGAGATAGATCTTGAACTGAATGAAAAAAGTAAATTTTCAAGTATTCCATCTCAATAGGGCCTTTTTTGGTTGCTATGCTTCTTTTCTAAAATTAAAACAATGGTTATCTGAATAGAAAACTATTCCAATTAAGGGACATACTCCTGTGGTCCACCTACATTCACTTGGACTGTGATGCTCTAGAAGAAACTTTTACCACCACATCTGTATCTTTTTTTTTTTTTTTGAGATTGAGTCTCACTTTGTTGCCCAGGCTGGAGTGCAGTGGTACAATCTTGGCTCACTGCAACCTCCTCCTCCTGGTTCATGCAATTCTTCTGCCTCAGCCTCTTGAGTAGCCAGGAATTCAGGCATGTGCCACCACCCCCAGCTAATTTTTTGTATTTTTAGTAGAGACGGAATTTCACTGTGTTGGCCAGGCTGGTCTCAAACTTCTGACCTCAAGTGATCTGCCAGCCTCAGCCTCCCAAAGAGCTGAGATTATAGGCATGAGCCACCATGCCCTTCCTACTGTGTCTGTGTCTATTACCCAATCCACAGATAATTTGACCAACCTTATAACACATTTTAAAGAACATGTGTATCTGACTACCTGTTTTCAATTTATTAATAGCTATAGACTGTGTGTCCATTCTACTGACAAGAATGGAAAGTCTCCTTCAGGGTTTAACACCTAAGATACCTCATGCTTACTAGCTGCTTTCCTTTCCTAGAAATATTGTGTGGACTCTAATTTACCATTTTCATTCCACCCCAGGAGACTGTCACAGATGCGCTGTGCAAAACATTATCTCAGAGTGATTATTATTAGTGATCCCTCTGTTCCACTTGTGGGTCGACAAAACTTACTCCTGACCTGTAAACTGTTTTGAAATAATCATTAATTTTTTTCATGAAGAAAAAGACACACAAAGAGTTACCAGTCAGATTAGTACTATGCAGAATCATCCTACAACCATGATCTAAACTCGGAAAGAGTTTGGAAAGGAAATTTCAATTTTATAAAATATACTCACTTTCGTTTTTAATAAGGATTTTCCAATGGCCAATCTGATTACATGCTTTCAGCTTTGTTTCAGTCATCGATCAGTGCCAGAATTTATGGGGTTGTACCTACAGTAATCATCTGTGTATATAGACTTTTCTATCTACAGAGGAGCCACAAGAGTTTTTCATCTTTAATACCAAAGCCAGAGAAAAATGTGACCTCAAAGAATAACGTATGCTTATTTTAAGTTTACACTCACAGACAGACATTGATTATTCTTGGATAATAAATAACAAAGATTCACATTATTTTATTCACCTTAACCAGGATTCATTTCAGTGAAGCTTATTTAGTCTCACCTGTTTGCTTTCGCACACACACAGAAGTGGTGGAGGATGCTTGGGATTAAAATGCTCAAATGCTTTATCTATACAGTATCTCAAATGGTAAATTCAGACCAGATGACCCTACTGCCCTGGACCTAAAATTAAAGTCTTACAAGGCAAAGAAAGACTTGAACAAATACTTCCCCAAAGGGAGTATTTATTCTTCTTCGAGGTCATCTCACCATTTTTTTTTACCAGTACTAGAAGGTATATCATCTGCTCCCAGGATTTGTCCCAATATATCTGCAGGTCATGGAAATACAAGTAGGAGAAGATAAGAGGCTGCAGCATTTCACCTGCTTTGGGATAGAAATGTCACTTAAATCAGAAACTTACCCTTTCTTTTTCCAAGAACCGTTTTCCTCCCAAGATCACCTTCCCTCATTTAAACGATCCACCACTTGTCCTTGTTACAATCAAAATGAGAAAAACATCTTGGTCCACTCGATTTGTCTGTCCTAAATGAGGACTTGTACCACTGGGCTAGTTTTATCTTTTCAAAGTAAAGCCAAGAAGAGAATGCATGGAGAATGGCACTGATTGGAAGCCTAAATACCACTACTCTCGGTGGCTAAACTAAAGGCCAAATTGAGGAGGAATGCAGTTTGCCTCAGAAACAGAAATGTAGATACAGTTACATCTCAGACAGCTCTAGGGTAAGAAGGATCAAGTCTAAAGAAAAGACAAGCTCTACATCCATGTATGCATATTATTTAGCTCCTTCTTATAAGTGAGAACATGCAGTATTTGTCTTTCAGTATCTGAGGTATTTCACTTAAGATAACGGCTTCCAGTTCCACCCGTGTTGTTGCAAAAGACATGATTTTATTCTTTTTTATCTCTGAATTGCATTTTATGAAGGGTGGGCTTCCTGGGAGGGGTTGATGATGAGAAATTACTTAAGGTGTATAATGTATATTATTCTCGTGATGGACTACAACTAAAAGCCTTGACTTTACCACTGCACTATATATTCATGTAACAAAATTACATTGTGTCCCATAAATTTACACACACACACATACACACACCCAGAAGGGAAGACAAGCACAGTCTAAATTCAGCCCAAGAGATCCTCTGAAGCCTCGATTCAAGTATTCTTTTTTTAAATTTTACACTAGTAAGTAGAGATGGCGTCTCCCTATGTTGCCCAGACTGGTCTTGAACTCCTGGGTTTAAGTGATCCTCCTACCTAGGCCTTCAAAAGTGCTGGGATTACAGGTGTGAGCCACTGTGCCCAGCCAATTTGCCCACTCTTAAAGGAAGGTATTGGTAGATTATTTCCAGTAGCTCCTTAACTGCTTTGCCTTTTCTGTTGTTCTACTTCTGGCTTCTACTCCCCTAAATTCAGATGGAAGGAAAGGAGCAGCAATTTGTGATGGGCATCTGCACCTTCCTCTATGTTTTCTTCTGTCTATCGTCTTTCTCTTTTTTTTTTCTTTTTTTTTTTTAAAAAAAGATGGGGTTTCACCATGTTGGCCAGGCTGGTCTTGAACTCCTGACCTCAGGTGATCCACCCACCTCGGCCTCCCAAAGTGCTAGGATTACAGGCGTGAGCCACTGTGCCTGGTCCATCATCTTTCTCTTTTCTAGAAATTGAGATTATGAGAACCAAAGCTCTTCTGAGTCTCTCAGGCAATCCATGTTTATTGTGACCAGAGTTGACCTAAACCAGATCAGTATTATGTGGGAGAAAAGAGGTGATGGTCTCTTTGTATCTACTCAGCATATTATAATTCAAGTTTTCTGGAATCATAAGGCATCATCCTATAATTCTCACATATATAACAAGGCAAGAGAAGCTATTGATGTGTAAGGTGTTTTTACTTTACTTTGTCAAAGTAAACATTCCTTAAGTCAGTTTTACAAAGTGGCTGTGCTATCTGTGCACATTCAGAGGTCACTCTCAAGAACACTTCTTTTTTCTTTTTTTTGAGACAGAGGCTTGCTCTGTTGCCCAGGCTGGGGTGCAATGGTGCCATCTCTGCTCACTGCAACCTCTGCCTCCTGAGTTCAAGTGATTCTCCTGCCTCAGCCTCCCAAGTAGCTGGGATTACAGGTACCTGCCACCACGCCCAGCTAATTTTTGTATTTTTGGTAGAGACATGGTTTCACCATGTTGCCCAGGCTGGTCTCGAACTCCTGCCCTCAGGTAATCCACCAACCTTAGCCTCCCAAAGTGCTGGAATTACAGGCATGAGCCACCACACCTGGCCAAGAATATTTCTTATTAAAAAAAGGAATGATTAGAAAGTAGGGAACACAACAATTCTACTTTTGTTATATCATTTATCAAGGGACCATGTGATTAAACCTTAATTGAATTAATTCTCAATCATATTCTATTCCTTACAAAGTGTATAAGTTATTTAATACTCTTTGAGGCTCCATTTCATCAGTGTAAAATCAAGAGATACCACCTATTCTGTATATCCTGCTTATGTTTTATTTTTGTTTGTTTGAGGTAGGGTCTCATTCCCATCACCCAGGTTAGAGTGTAGTGGCACAATCTCTGCTCACTGCAACCTCTGCCTCTGGGGCTCAAGCAACACTCCCACCACAGCCTCCCAAGTAACTGGGATTACAGGTGTATGCTATCATGCCTGGCTAATTTTTGTATTTTCTTTGTAGTGATGAGGTTTCTCTATATTGCCCAGGCTAGTCTTAAATTCATGGGCTCAAGCAATCCACCTGCCTCAGTCTCCTAAAGTGCTGAGATTGCAGGTGTGAGCCACTGTACCGGGCCTCAGAATATAGTACTTTTTAACAAATATCATTTGATTATGGAGATGACAGCAGAGAAAAAGAAGAATACAGAGAGAGAAAATGAAAAGGGTGAATTGATGGTGGCAATGTGGTGTTAGCCAGCACTGGGACCTGGAGAAACTGTAGAAGAAAATTCTACAGAATGATGGCCAGGTACGGTGTCTGTCGCCAGTAATCCCAGCACTTTGGGAGGCCAAGGAAGGAGGATCACCTGAGGTCAGGAGTTTGAGACCAGCCTGGCCAACATGGCGAAACCCCATCTCTACTAAAAATAGAAAAATTAGCAGGGCATGGTGGCGGGTGCCTGTAATCCCAGCTACTCAGGAGGCTGCAGTAGGAGAATTGCTTGAACCCAGGAGGCAGAGGTTGCAGTGACCCGAGATCACACCACTGCACTCCAGCCTGGGTAACAGAGCAAAATCCAGTCTCAAAACAAACAAAAACAAAAATGGATGTGAGGGTCTCCAGTTTTTCATCATAGCTTCCCCATTCGGGGGCTTCCTTCCTGCCTCATTGTATCCTCCCTGCCTTGTTCTATCCTGCCTCTCAGCTGAGGAGTTAAAATAGGCATGAGGTTGACAGCACCTTGGTCACACTCTTGCCTTTTCCTACTGAAGCAGCTGTGACCCTTCTTACATTTCCTTCATAGGGCAGAGGGAAGCGCATGGTAAGAGTCAGAGGTTAATCCAACTATTTGCATTTACTTTCTGACAATTCTGTCTTTGAAGACATTTTCTAAGAAACTGGAGTGTTCTACACTCATGTTTGTTGACATTTTGCAAGAAAACGTCACTGGGCTTATTTTCTCATTGCCTCCCACTTGTGAAATTCCAGTCTAGCTCTAGAATCTGGCATTACCCTGGGATTTTTTTGTTGCTGTCATTCCTACATGCAAGTTTGAAATAAGAGGTAAATATTTATTTTGTATTCCTTTTTACATTTATGTATTTTTTTATTCTTTAAATGTATTTCATGTCACCCTCAATTTATTTTATTTTTTAATTTTTTTGAGACAGCGTCTCATTGTGTTGCACAGGCTGGTCTCAAACTCCTCAAAAAATCCTCCCACCTCAGCCTTCCAAAGTGCTGGGATGACAGGTATAAGCCACTGCACCCAGCCTTTTTTGTTTTTGTTTTTTTAATGTACCACTTTAACTATTTTATTATATATTTTTTATTTATTTAATTTTTCAGAGACGGGGTCTCAGTCTGTTGCCCAGGTTGGAGGGCCATGTTGTAGTCATGACTTGTGCAGCTCTCATCTGGGCTCGAGTGATTCTCCTGCCTCAGCCTCTCACGTGGCCGGGACTATAGTGTGTGGCACCGCACCCACGGTATTAGTTTGTTCTCACACTATTATGAAGACATACCTGAGACTGAATAATTTATAAAGAAAAGAGGTTTAATTGGCTCATGATTCTGCAGCCTGTACAGGAAGCATGGCTGGGGAGGCTTCAGAAAACTTATAATCGTGGTGGAAGGTGAAGGGGAAAGAGGCATGACTTACATGGTGAGAGCAGGAGGAAGAGAGCCAAGGAGGAAGGGCTACACACTTTCCAACAACCAGATCTCATGAGAACTCACTCACTACCGTGAGAAAAGTTTGCCCCCATGATTCAATCACCTCCCACTAAGCCCCTCCTCCAACACTGGGGATTACAATTCAACATGAGATTTGGGTGGGGACGCAGAGCCAAACCATATCACCCAGGTAATGTATTGTATTATTGTATCGTATCGTATTGTATCATATCGTGTCGTGTCGTGTCGTGTCGTATTGTATTGTATTGTATTGTATTGTATTGTATTGTATTGTATTGTATTGTATTTAGAGACAAAGTCTCACTCTATCACCCAGGCTGGAGTGCAATGGCAGAGTCTTGGCTCACTGCAGCCTCCACCTCTCAGGTTCAAGCGATTCTTGTGCCTCAGCCTCCCAAGTAGCTGGGATTACAGACATATGCCACCACACTCAGCTAATTTTTGTATTTTAAGTAGACACAGGGTTTCACCATGTTGGCTAGGTCAGTCTCAAACCCCTGGCCTCAAGTGTTCTGCCCGCCTCAGCCTCCCAAAATGCTGGGATTACAGGCATGAGCTACCGTGCCCAGCCTTATTTTTATTTTTGGAGACAGAGCCCTGCTATATTGCCCATGCTAGTCTTGAACTCCTGGCCTCACATCATCTCTCACCCCTGTCTCCTAAAGTACTGGGATTATAGGTGTAAGCCACAGTGCCCAGAAAATCAGTTTTTATTTTAAACACAAATACGTTGTTAGCACATTTTTAAAAAATAATGCCCTCTATATAGAAAATGTCTTTATTAAATCAATATAGAGAATAAATATGTGGTTCTAGCCCTTCCGGTAAGTTAAAGCAGACCTACAGGAGTTAGGCTGGGGACCAATAAGCAAAGTAAGGTATGACTGCTGTGTCAGAGGCAGAGGCTCCCTCAGGAACTTAGGCCACTGAGGACCTGGCTACATGTTCTCTGCCAGGCTATGTCTTTCTGCTGGAGCTTGAAGTGCACAGATCAAGAAGTGAGGACAGAAAGATGGATATAAGGGGAGGAGAGGAACAACTAGCTGGTGCTCACCATTATGAGCCAGGGCCCAGGAGGACAGACAGCCCCCTTGTCAGTTCTTAGTGCCCTGACCTTGGTGGCATGGGTGTCCTGCAGGAAAAGGAACCCTTTGTTATGGAGCCAAACACATATGTAGCTGACCAAAAGGTCACAGAAGCCAAAGGAAGATCCGGGAGAAGACAGAACCATTACAGGCTGTGGCTGCTGCCTCCCACCAATGAATTAAGGAAAAGGAGAAGAAAAAATAATAATAAAGGAAAAGGTTAGCCAGGCGTGGTGGCTCACACCTGTAATCCTAGCACTTTGGGAGGCCGAGGTGGGTGGATCACCTGAGGTCAGGAGTTCAAGACCAGCCTGGCCATTATGGTGAAACCCCATCTTTAAAAAAAAAAAGAAAAGAAAAGAAAAGAAAAGGTTATTATCATCCGGCAGATCTGAATCAAGTTGCTTTTCTTTCTTTTCTTTTCTTTTTTTTTTTTTTTTTAACTATCAGACTTGTCTCTGACACAAGGTTGCTTTTCATCAAATAAAAATTCAAGCAAAAAAATCTGTTTTGTTGTAGTATGAGTGTTGACCACAATGGCTGTAGCCATTTTACCATTGGCTAGTAAGATATACACATGTTTATTCTTTCCTTTCAGGGGACCCAGCTATATCTTCACAGTGGACCATGTGAAAAACCACAGGGATCTCCTGGGGGACTGGACTTTGAGGACCTTATCAGCTGACACTACCAGAAGTGGGCAAGCTTTGCTAGTTATTTAATATTCATTCAGATGACGGTTACATATGTATCATCGTCCTATTAGTTATAGCTCCTAATTATACAGTATACTTTTCTCTTAGTAATTTCAGTTCCTAAGAATACCATTTTATAAGGTATTAAACATTTATAGTACTGTGTTAAATACCTCATGCTAGATACCATAATGCTGTCTGAATATAAGAATAGGAAACTTATACTGATGCTTATGATCAGTAAGCAGTGATACCCTCTCAAGTTTTGATATATCTTTCCCGTTTACCTTCACACCCAGTTTTTTGTTTCTGCTTAGTAATTCCTACACAACTATTGCTTTGAAAAACAAATTTCAACATGTCCTCAGAGAAGTTACAAAAAAAAAAACAAACCCCACCTAGATGCAAAGATTACAAGGAATGCTAAATTCTGTGGAAACTTACAAAGTCCAAAAGAACACTTGTGTCCACAAAGTAAAGATAAAGTCAAGCCTGAGTTAGGTAAGTGAGCTGAAGAATTAAGAGGCCCTTAGGCCACTTGGAAAGCATGTTAAAGCAATGAAGTGCCAGTTTTCTGTTAGATTATATATTCTTAGATTAATGATCAAGCTGATTAGGAATAAAGCCACAAATCTGGAAAAGTATCTTCAGTCTAACACTACATGACCCAATCATGTAGTGCCTTTGATTATAAAATGAGTCAGATATTTATTGAACCCTATTACAAACCTAGCGCCGTGTGCAGAGAACTCAATTATTTTAATCAGCTTATTTTACTTTCGCAGCAGTAAGTGAGAAAACTCTTAAATCTTCTGATTCCTTAAGAAAGTTAAGAAAGGAATAACACTCCCCTAGCTTTTTGAGTTCCAACTTTTTATCAGCCTCTACCACTCCTTATTGCCAACCTAATTGTTTCCTATCAAATAAATATTCCTGCAATTTGTTTATTTATTGAGACAGAGTCTCACTCTATTGCCCAGGCTGGAATGCAGTGGTGCAATCTAGGCTCACTGCAACCTCCGCCTCCTGGAGTCAAGCAATTCTCCTGCCTCAGCTTCCTGAGTAGCTGGGACTACAGGTATGTGCCACCATACCAGGCTATTTATTTTATTATTTTTTTAATTTTTAGTATAGATGGGGTTTCACCATGTTGTCCAAGCTGGTCTTGAACTCCTGACCTAAGGTGTTCTGCCAGCCTCGGGCTCCCAAGCTGCTGGGATTACAGGCGTGAGCCGCCGTGGCCAGCCTATTCCTGCCTTATAAATCTAGGGTCCTATAATCTGAATCAACTCAGGCTCTTTTCCTACCTCATCAAGTTATAGAGAGAAACAACTTTCATTCAAGTGTTCAATGCAGAGATTTAATTATGATTGGCAGATACTGCATTTTAAGAAACTCTTGCCTATCATGAAATATGCCTTCAGTCTGAAACAGGTATCACATATTACACCCGACACCATATCAGTGCCACACTGTGAATTGTATCAAAAAGGACTTCTGAAGCCGACAGTACCACATAAGACTTCATAGTGAAATTAGATTTCTGCTGTATTAGAAATTTCTTTAAATGTCATAATAGGTTCACAAATTTTATTTTAGTGATATTAGTAAAGTAATATATGCTGGAGATATAAACATTTTATTCTTTCCCTTGTCTCAGTTTCTTTATTTACTTTTGATTAATTTTATATAAATATCTTACAAAAGATTCAAGTGAGTGAAATAACTTTCTATGTAAAGCTAGAACTAACTTTGGCTTCCTCTAGGATTACTTATTTAGATCTTTACTGCTTTTAAAACAAAGTTTTACTTACTGAATTTTAACTTTTGCTGTTTGTATATTTTGTTGCTTCTTAATAACTTGATTAGAGCTTAGGAAGAAGAAAGTTAAGAAATAAAGCGAAAATTGTATTTTTATTCTTTTTTTTTTGAGATGGAGTCTCACTCTGTTTCCCAGGCTGGAGTTCAGTAGTGCAATCTCAGCTCACTGCAACCTCCACCTCCCAGGTTCAAGGGATTCTCCTGCATCAGCCTTCAAAGCAGCTGGGATTACAGGCACATTTCACCACACCCAGCTCATTTTTGGATTTTTAGTAGGACGGCATTCCACCATGTTGGCTAGGGTGGTCTCAAACTCCTGACTTCAAGTGATCCGCTGCCTTAGCCTCCCAAAGTGCTGGGATTATAGGTGTGAGCCACTGCTCCCAGCTGCGAAAATCATATCTGCATGTTTTGGTATGTAGTGGAAACATTTTATGAAAAAGTAGGAACCAATATTTAAAGTAGAATGTGACTTCCCTGACTTTCACATTGGCCTCTCCCTTACCACACTTACCGTGGAGTTAAAATGGCCTTCTTCACTCCTGAGTATTTGCAGTGGAAACCCATTTTGGACAGTTCTCATTTCTATGACATTCTGATCATGAGGCAGGTCCACACCTTTGTACCTAATGAGTAAACAAAGAAACAACTAGAAATGTTTATACTGCAATGTTAGATCACTTCTGGTATAAAAATAGATACCATGATCAGCATGTTTGCACTTTCATACGTACACATGTTCAGGAGGTGCAGAGCTAAGCCGTGATTTTTTTTTTTT
The DNA here is from genome assembly GCA_963574635.1 of Cheracebus regulus. NCBI lineage: Eukaryota > Metazoa > Chordata > Mammalia > Primates > Pitheciidae > Cheracebus > Cheracebus regulus. Next base: position 46,840 of record CAUYQU010060250.1, read on the forward strand.
TGAGATGAAGTCTAGCTTTGTTGCCCAGGTTGGAGTGCAGTGGCTCAATCTCAGCTCACTGAAACCTCTGCCTCCTGGGTTCAAGCACCTGCCTCAGCCTCCCAAGTAGTTGGGATTACAGGCATGCCTACCACGCCCAGCTAATTTTTGTATTTTTAGTAGCAACTCGGATTCATTGTGTTGGCCAGGCTGATCTTGAACTCCTGACCTCATGATCCACCCACCTTGGCCTCCCAAAGTGCTGGGATTACAAATGTGAGCCAACTAGCCCGGGTCTAAGCCATAATTTTTAATCAGGTACAATGATTCTAAGTCAGAAGGATTTTATTAGAAGCCCTGCTGCTCATTTTAGTCAGATGATGAGTCAAAGATGCAGTTATATTAAAATACATCAGTCTCTATTGCCATGAGTAGGCATAAATGAAAAATTAAAAAATAAAATTAATCAGTCAAAATGGAAAATGGAACACCTTCGAAAATCAGTAAGAGTAGATTTTAAGTGTTCTCACCACAAAAAGTTGTATAAAAGGTAATGCAGATGCTAAACAGGCTGATTTAGACATTCCACAGTGTATACATATTTCTTTTTTTGAGATGGAGTTTTGCTCTTGTCACCCAGGCTGGAGTGCAACGGTGCAATCTCTGCCCACTGCAACCTCTGCCTTCCAGGTTCAAGCAATTATTCTGCCTAAGCCTCCTGAGAAGCTGGGATTGCAGGCGTGCACCACCACACCTGGCTAATTTTTGTATGTTTTGTAGAGACAGCATTTCACCATGTTAGCAAGGCTGGTCTCTAGCTCCTGACCTCGGGTGATCTGTCCACCTTGGCCTTCCAAAGTGCTGGGATTACAGACATGAGCTACCACATCTCACCTGTGTATACATATGTCAAAACATCATGTTGTATGCCATACATATATGTAATTTTTATTTGCCAACTGAAAGAACATTAATGGTGAATTTATTTATTATTGTTATTATACTGCATATATTATACTTAGAGATAATTCATATTATTACCTAGAGATAAGTGCATAAAACAAAGACACTAATCTAGTCGTGATATCTATTACTAGGCAACATCACAGCTCTCTTGGCTTCTCTAGTTATCAAACAAGATGGCATTTATGTAAGAGTTTCACAGTTTTCTTTAATATGAGCACAACTGATTTTAAGAAACTGGAAGAATAATTTCTGTAAAGGAACTGCAAAGATAATGATTTCAAATGCCACCATGTTGTTGCTCGGGACAGGTGGGTTTCATCCACAGCCATCTTCATATAGCTCTTGCCCAAAGCCTGCTCATTGCTGACAAATTATGTAGGCATCTATTTACAGCACATAAGGATGTTAACACACAATGATATGCATACTAAACAGAATTCAGTCTATCATTTGGTCCAACAGTTTTTTTAAACATCAATTCAGTTTAATATTCATTTAGAAAAGAAAATGCTTACTTCAACAATAAATAAGCTGAAAGTACAAATACTATTTGACCACTTGGTATCTGATACATGTGTGTGGTTGTTTTTGTGTATGTGGTTTATTGGGGGTTTTTTGTTTCTTGGTTAGTTTTTTTTCTGAGACAGTCTCACTCTTTCACCCAGGCTGGAGTGCAATGGTACAATCTCTACTCACTGAAACCTTCGCCTTCTGGTTTCAAGCAATTCTCCTGCCTCAGCCTCCTGAATAGCGGGGATTACAGGCTCCCACCACCAAGCCCAGCAAATTTTTGTATTTTTAGAATAGACAGGGTTTCACTGTGTTGGGCAGGCTGGTTTCGAACTCCTAACCTCAGGTGATCTGCCTGTCTCAGCTTTCCAAAGTGCTGGGATTACAGGTGTGAGCCACCACGCCTGGCCAATTTGTTGGTATTTTGGTATTAAGTTGTCTCACTTCTATGAAACCTAAGAAGATTTTTAGGAAACACCTAAAAACCTAAAACATACATAATGTGCCCTTTTATGAGAGGCAGTTAAAATAATTTCACACTTAGTCTCACATATTTCAAAAACCAGAAATGTAAAAGGCTTTGGATAAATTACATGATTACCACTCTACATTTACTCTTGGTTTTGATGATTACTAACAGGATTTGAAGATCTACAAATTGTGTATACAATCTTACTACAATTGTTTCCAGTACATTAACAAACAAAACAAAAATAAATTTACAAATAGTAAAATTTGGAGTATTCTAGACATAAATTTACCTACCAAATGCTGAAAGTGATCATTTTAAAAACTAACCTGAAAGTGAGTAAATGAATCAAATTGAGCAATGCTTTTGTTTACTACTTTTTAATGACTATGAAGCAGCATCTGAAACCAGATGACAGCAAAATACATTTTTCAAGTTACATTGAGTGTTTGGAACATCAGTGGTTAGTTTAAGCAACTAACCACTGATTAAATTTTAAAATGTTTCTCTAGGAGTTGTACAGTGATATACTATATCCATGGAGATGCTAAAAAAATGAAGAAACAATTACTATTGAATTATGTCCCTTTCATATTGTGTCTACTGCAAAAGATTTGGTAGAGAAAATGTAGCATCAATAAAGACTTTGCAATATGATAGCTCATCTCACTACTTATCACTTCTGTCTGTTTTTTAAATAGGAAACCTTGCTTCCATCATATGAGGACACAGTAAGAAGGCATCACCTGTGGCAAAGCAGGCCTTGACCAGACACCACATCTGCTGGTATTAATCTTGGATTTCCCAGCCTCTAGAACTGTAAGAAATATAATTTGTTGCTTATAAGCCACCAAGTTTATGTATTTTGTCATAGCAGCCCAAACTAAGACACCAGCAATTCCACATTGACACTTAACCTCAAGAAACATTCATCCACCTGAAGGGATGTAACAAATAAGGAGGAACAAGAGATTAGAACCAATGCTAAATGTCTATTGATAGGGGATTGATTAGACTTAAACACAGAGATTTTATGCCATGGAATACTTTGAAGCTATTAGTAAGAATTAAGTAGATCTTATACTAACATGGAATGATCTCCAAGACAGTGCAAAGCAATAAGTGTCATATGGTGCTACTTAGGATAACAGTCACAAAAGTTAAAGCCTATATTTCTGTAGCTACATGCATATACCTGAAAAGAGGTATGGAAAATGAAACACTATCAATCAAATTGAAATCACCATCAATCAGATTCAAATCAAATCAACAACACTGATTTCCTCAGTGGGGCATACTGGGACTGATGAGATACTTGTAAAGAGAAATTTAGTAGCTTTGTCTACATCATTTGAAAATTTTTAAAGAATGTTTTCATGTATGACTTTTAGAAAGAAAAATAAATAAGAGAATTCACAAATGTCCTTTGATAAGATTTAAGCTTTTGAGCAATGTCAGATGTTAGATTGCAGTAAACCACAGCATGAAATGCTATGTCCTGATGTCAGGACCAATCTAGCCAGTCATCACTGAGACTTCTTGACCAGCAATGACAGAACTGAGAATCTGGGCTCAGGTAAGCCTCATTACCTCTGGTCTCCTGTTCATATTGCTGTGCCTCTTAAAAGGCTTTTTTAAAATCTAAAGATAGGAAGCAAATACTAAGATATTGTTAAGATGTAATTGTTGTTGCTTAAAAAACATAGGACACTTTTACATAAGCACACGAATGCCTAGCCAAGGTAGAGTAATTCCTTTGTACGTGGTTCTTGTATGCAATTGCATAAAAAGATATTTTTCTGAGCCTAAGTTTTCACATCTATCTATCTATCTATCTATCTAGTAAATAGATAGATAGATGATAGCTAGCTAGATAGATTTTTTTTTTGACATGGGCTCTCACTCACTGTGTGGCCCATGCTGGAGTGCAGTGGCACAATCTCTGCTGTCTGGGAACTCCCTCCCTGCTCCCCTCAGCTCAAGTGATCCTCCCACCTCAGCCTCCTGACTAGCTGGTACTACAGGCACACACCACCAACACCTCATAATTTTTTGTATTTTTTGTAGAGACAAGGTTTCACCATGTTCCCCAGGCTGGTCTAGAACTCCTTTGCTCAAGTGATCTTCCCTTCTTGGCCTACCAAAGTTGTGGAATTACAGGCATGAGCCACCATACCTGGCCCACATCTATAATTTTTTAAATATGCCCAGAAAATAATTGCATTTGCAATAGAACCAAAAATAATAAAATACTTAAGTATAACTGTAACAAAAGAAGTACACTAAAAACTATATGATATTGTTGAAAAAATTAAAGATGATTTTAATAAATTGAAAGGCATCCCATGTTCATGGATTGGAAGACTTAATATTGTTAAGATGGCAAAACTCTCCAAACTGATCTACATATTTAACTCAATCCTTATCAAAATCCCAGCTACCTTTTCAGATGTTGAGAAGCTTAAAATTTATATGAAAATGCAAGGGTCTCAGAATAGCCAAAACAATTTCAAAATAAGACGGGGAGCTGGGAAAGGATAGTTGACTCCTAATGGGTATGGTGCTTCTTCAAGGGATGACAGAAATGTTCTAAAATTAAATTGTATTAATGTTTACACAATCCTGTGAATATACTGAAAATAAATTATATACTTTATATGGATGAATTATATGGTATGTAAATTATATCTCAACAAAGCTTTTTTTTTTTTGTAAGTGTGCTTAAGATACTGGATTGTTCATAGAGAAGATGATGTGTCTGATACTTGGGTGATATGATTAAATTCAATAGCATTAAATTATTTTTTAAACAAATAAACCACAATCATACATTAATATGAATATGTGAAACTTGTACTATTAAATTTTATTTTATTTTACTTTATTTTCCTCAAAGATAAAATGCTTCTTATTTTGGTACTCATCTCTTTGCAACTTTTTAGCTTGAAATGGATCTCCTTTTATTCAAATCCAAAAAATCCAAGATCAGTCTCTCTCCTTTATCCAACCACTTAAAACTCTAAAAAAAAACAAAAACCTTAATTTAAATGTCTTTTTAGAAATCAGCATGTTTCCGTTTACTGTGAGAGGCTGTGCAAACAATGAAAATGAGAGAAAAAGACACTTAAGTTAGAAAAGAAATCTAACATGCAAGCTATCTTTTCCCGAGACCACCCAAGTTTTTCAAATGATTTGCTTTGCCAAATAAAATCAAGATTTAAGACATTCCTTGAAAACTTCTAGTTGACTTTGTATCACAATTTCTCATATCTTCTCTTTGTCTTTTTCTCTTCTATATTGAGGAAAATTATTAGAAAAATTTTTTTATTTTTGTGCTAAAATATTATTTCTTGAATATTTTAGATATTGAATATTATAATATTCAGATATTGAATATTTTAGATATTGAATATTATTATATATTGAATATTATAATATTCAATACCTAAAAATAGACTATAAATAATTTTATTTTATTAATTTATATTGTTATTTATATTCCATTTTTAGATATTGAATACTATAGCAAAAGTTATCTACTGGAAAAATAAAAGTTATCTACTGGAAACATAAAAGTTATCTACCAGAAAAAAAAATCCTGGTTCATTGAAATCCAGAGGAGAAAAGCAAAAATATAAGACCTAGGTAGTATTAAGTTGATGCAAAAGTTATTGCAGTTTTTGTCATTAAAAGTAATGGCAAAAATCACAATTACTTTTCCACCAGTGTAATACTGAGAGTTGAATTCTCTATATAAAAAATATTCTTTCACTGGATAAAAAATGTGTGTATACTGTATTCTAAGTTGTAGAAAAAATGTTCTCAAACCTAACTGACCAATATCAGATCCTGGGTCTCTGTAACCTCATCAGTTAAGCAAGAAAATAGTACTTTATCTGTCTTTAGAATTAATTTTTGTGTTATGAATTGTGGGTTTTTCCAGTTATACGGTTTACAGAGTTTATTTTGTACTCATTAATAGACTTTTTCTGACAGGAAGCATATACATAACCTCTTAAACAAAGTCAAAAAAGCAAGGGAGCACCTTATAACTGGTCAGAATTCATTTGGGCCAGGACTAGAGGAAACATCAGACACAAGAAAGAAGCAAAGTTCCAGTTTATTTGCTGATTCTTCGTGGTCCATGAGCATCTCTTCAGCATGTCACAGACATTCTAGTAGAAAAGTTACAGTACCAAAATGCATTTTAATATTTCATGTTAATTTGATACTTTTAAAATATGGATTCCAAAGAACCTCTTCAAAAAGTCTGTTACCCACATTAAAGCAGTCTGTTTACCAGGATCCGTAACACCGTTGTCACCACTCCCAAAGACATGCAAACATGACTCAGCAAACCAGGACACGCAGGATTCTCTAACCAATATGGGCACAATCCATCAACATACTCCAAGTAATCTCACAAGTAGCTCTCTTTATCCTAGAAAAATACCATATAGAATGACCAATGTTCCCTGGTTAAGACAGTTTATATGTGTTATCAAAAGAACAGTTAGATTTTTCTTTCTACTCTGAGACATCTTTCATTATCTAGAGCAGGGGTATCAAATCTTGGCTTCCTTGTGCCACATTGAAAGAATTGTCTTGGGCCACACATAAAATAGCCTAACACTAACCATAGCTGATGCACACACACACACACACACACACACAAACCTCATAATGTTTTAAGGAAGTTTTGTGTTGGGCCACGTTCAAAGCCATCCTGGGCCATGGTTGGACAAGCTTGATCAAGAGTATATCTCTCTACTTCACTTCCAATTTTTAAATCTCTTTTCCAAGGAAATTTTTTCAACCTTGAAATGCTGAAATATTATCAGCTGGTTATTTGATATCTCATTATAATCTATCATTATCTAATTTATCAAGCTGTGTTTTCTGAAGGTCCCAATCTAGGAGTAGATTTCAAAACCCTATTCTTGGCTGGGCATGGTGGCTGGCACCTGTAATCCCAGCACTTTGGGAGGCTAAGGCAGGAGGACTGCTTGAGCTCAGGAGTTTGAAACTAGACTGGGCAACATAGCAAGATTATCTATTATTAACACAGCAATGTGGCAATATTATCTATGAAAAAATAAAAATAAGAATTGTAAGTAAAGCAGATCTTTGTTCTCGCCATCAAAAAATAAGAAGATAAAAAATAAAAATAAAAAAAAGACAATTTAAAAAAACACTTCTATTCTTAAGGCATCAAATTCTTTTTCATCCTTGAGGGCCTTGGAAAAACAATTATCTCTTCTTTTGTAAATTTTCTGATTGTGACAGATAGAAAAAAACAACATAAAAATTAAGACATTTGTGATTATGTAAATGACTGTAGCATTATTATTGCTGACTATGGTATAAATGCATTAAGTATTTTCTTTTAAACCAACTGACCCATGTTCGTTAAGTATTTTTATAAGATTTCTGGATGCCTGTCTAGGTAAGAAAACTATGGGATTAAAGTTAAACTTTGAAGTGTCAGCATTTTGTAGTAAGTCACATTAACAAATATTAAAAATCATGATTCCTGTCATCATTTGAATGCTGTCAGGGGAAGTCTTGTGTCTCTCTGTGTTGTTCATGTTAAATATGCATATTTGCTTAGAGGACTGCAAGACACAATGAAAGATGCTCTTACGACGACTGTGATTCAAATCAGTCTTTCTCCAATATCTAAAACATAGCAAACATGAGTATCAGATAAATCTGCAACCACCTTAGGCTTTGGTACTCCCTGATGTAATGACACAGAACACAGACCTTGGTATGGAAGGTCAAATCCTACACCTGTCACATACTACTTGTGCAAATCTCAACAAGCACTTTAACTCCTGTGATCTTTGCTTTCCTCAACTATAAAAATGAAAACCAATAATAGTTTTCTCTGAACTAGATTGATCTGAGAATTGAATCCTTTAAAGAAGCAAAAGCTTTTTGCTTAAGCTTGAAAACATTGATTATTTATAATCAATGTTGTTATCCAAGGGATGTAGTTATATAATTATATACCTACATCAGTCTAGGAGTTCTATAATTTCAAAGTCTAAAGATGTTTTTTTCCTGTGATGAAATAATCCTAGAGCTTATGTACATGTAAGGTGAACAAGCTAACCACTGCACTACAGAAACCTGAACATAAAGCTTGTGTGGATACAGAGGAAAACTAGATGGATAATTTGAAAAAAAAAAAAAAAAAAGAAAGAAAGAAAGAGAAGAAAGAAAGAAGAGAAGAAAGGAAGGAAGAAAAAGAAAGAAAAAAGAAATGAGAGAGGACTTTCTGCAACTAGATATAAAACCCTATTACAGAGTTAAAATAATGAAGACAGTGTCCCCCTGGCATAAAACATACATAGAAAGATCAATGTAGCATACTATTAATAGAATACCTGAAGCTAATCTACTATAATCAATTCAAATGCCTAAGGACATTTGGAATAAGCAAAAATATTTCTGGGTGTCTCCAGGAGAGGACTACACATTGTTTATAGTACCTCCTTCTGGGTTTTCTGATGTTAGCCTTCCACTGCTTTTGAGCTACTTCATAACTCTGTTATAGAGAACAGAAAACAAGGCAGAGACCTAATGGCAATACCAAGAAATGATAATAATGCAACTGATTCTTGTCTATCGACATGCAAATGAGTTCTGTTTTCTAGAGGAACAATCAATGACATCATTTGCTGAAATTAAGGACCACGCTTGGTGAAATTTCCAACCAACCAGAATGCAATCTTCTCTTAATTTACACAGCTATTGCTTTCCTAGAAACTTCATTGTACACTAAGCTAATGTGATCAATACTCTGTTTATATGTAGAGTGGAGTTAATTATAGGTTCCAATAATTACATAGAGGGGCTTCATTTATTTGAATGCCCAAGAGACTTTTGAAAATCGTGTATGTCACAAAATAGGTCTTTGTTGTGGGGATATCCTGTGTATGGCAGGATCGACTATCCTTGCCCCTGTCCAATAGAACCAGTAGTGCACAACCAAAAACAACCTCTACAAATTGCCAGGCACCCCACAGGGGCAGTACCCACCTCCTGGAAAGCCATTAGTTTTTTATTTTATTTTATTTTATTTTATTTTATTTTATTTTATTTTATTTTATTAGATAGAGTCACACTCTGTTGCCCCAGCTGGAGTGCAGTGGTGCGATCTTGGCTCACTGCAACCTCAGCTTCCCAGGTTCAAGCATTTCTTGTGCCTCGGCCTCCCAATAGCTGAGATTACAGGTACACCCCACCACACCTGGCTAGTTTTTGTATTTTTAGTAGAGATTTGGTCTCACCATGTTGCCCAGGATGCTCTCAAACTGGTGACCTCAAGTGATCTGCCTGCTTCAGCCTCCCAAAGTGCTGGGATTACAGGCGTGCGTCATCGCACCTGGCAGGAGAGAGATCTCTTACATGACCCTGTTGACATAGCAGAATAAACACAGAAGCACTCAGGGTTGTTGACATTGTTTTATTAGGGAAATAAGCAGTAGCTATGTGGTGACTGGAAACAAAACTCATAGAAAAGACAGGAAACGGTGCCCATACAGGTGCAGACAAGTAGAAACACAAAGGTGGAAGCCATGTGAATACCCAGGAAACAGAACGCTTGGGATCATGACCCTCTTGGCTGGGCTCGGTGAGGTGGACTGATCCTTAAGGATGAGTCTGGGATTGTATTTTGATAATGGCCATTTCCTATTTGGATTTTTTTTAATAAAAATATTTTAAACCTCTGGGTTCAAAGAGGGGGTTATAGAGTCCAAAAGAGCAAGTCCCTGGACACCCGGGTGATACCAAATAGGGAGGTCTGAGAGAGAAGCAGACAGGGGTATGGGGGAAAGTCTCATTACCTGGAGAAAGGACCCAGCACTTCAATCTAGAAGCGGAGTCAGGCCGGCCTTCTAGCAGCAGCATTGTTTCTGGCAGCAGCACTTCTGCTGGCAACAGCCCTTCCCGCAGCCACAGCCCTTCCCACAGCTGCAGCCACACGAGCCGCAGTTGCGGCGGCAGCAGCAGATCACGGGCGTGCTGCAGCAACCCCCACAGCACCCACGGCAGCAGGGGCAGCAGCTGGAGCAGCAGCCTACCCGGTAGCACCTGCAGGTGGTGCCACCGCAGCCACCACAACCACCACAGCCACCACCGCAGCCACCACAGCCACCACCGCAGCCACCACCACAGCCACCACAGCCACAGCAACCCATGATGTCAGTAGAGAGGACTCAGGTGAAGTGAGGAGGGAGGACTCAGGAGAGATGAGGAGGTCTGATGCCTCCTTCCGCTAGGGGAGGTCCTTATGTACCATCCTGAGGAGGATGGTGATGGAGTGACCCAGAGCACATGACAAATAGCTACTTCCTTGTTACTATTTATTCCAGTATACATAAAGGAATCTAGAGTCCTTTCTCATTATATCCACTCTGGAAACATTTGGCTTTAAAAAAGAGTTACATTTTAGAAGAAAATGTTCTAAAATTTTAAAGCTCCTATTTACAAATTAAGAACTGAGCTTCAAAGATTAAAAAAAAAAATCCTCAGAAGGTATGATATACAAGAAAGGGGGATATGAATGCCTTCTGACTTCTGACTCAGTAGGAGATGGGGAGAATAAGAAAAAGGAAAACAGAGGTAGAAGAAATATGTTGATGTGTATCTTATCCTCTTTCTGGGATAGCCTGCTCAACTTGAGAGAGTGACCCCCAAGCCTCCCCCAGATCCCATGTGGAATGGAAGACACCCAGAACATCTCCTTGCAAAATGGAACAGAGAGGACAGCTAAGGGAGCTGGCTGATGAGGTACCAGGGTGTCACCATGGCAGGAGTGAAATGATCAAGGAACCAAGGGCTCCAGGGAAGCCAGGCAGGACTAAGATCAGTGGAGAAGGCAGCCCATCTTCCAGGCTATTGGCAGCACCAGCAAGAACCAGATAGAGATTGTTCTCAAGGAAGGACCACGAGGTCTTGACTGGGGTCAAAGAAGAGATCTGTGGGCCATTTAGCTATATTCCATTATCATATCCACAGATTGTACCGAAATATCCCTGTGGTCTTCTGCACCATTGGTTGGCAGATTGACTGGATAAGGAAATGTGTATTTCTCAAGGCAAATTATCACCATCTTCAGACACACAATTGAAAGTACATGTCCTTCTGATAGGGAATAACATGGAAACATCATTCATGACACATTATGTAACCCATACCTGAGGTATTTAACTTGCAAAGAAGAAGATGGGGCCATGGTTGGATAAAATAGAATTCTAGAAATTACAGAAATAACTTGTGTAGTTGAAATACATTATGTGATGTACCAAGTAGATTTTCCTTTGAATTTTGAATTCTGTTCGAGTTACCATCTGTTATGGACTGAATTGTGTCCTTCCAAAACTCATATATGAAAGCCCCAACTCCCAGTGTGATTGTATTAGGAGGCAGGGCCCTTAAGGACATAGTTAAGGTTAAATAAGGTCATAAGGGTGGCGCTCTAGTCCTACAGGACGGGCATTCCTATAAAAAGAGGAAAAGCTTCAGAGCTGTTTCTGTCCGACAGAGAAAAGGTCATGTGAAGGCACAGTAGGAAGGCAGCTGTCTACAAGACTGGAAGAGAAGAACCTACTCCTGATGCCATCTTGATCTTGGACTTAGTTTCCAGAACTTTGAGAAAATGAATTTCTGTTGTTTACACCACCCAATCTGTTGTTATTTTGTTACAGCCGTCCAAGCTAACATACTGTCTTCCTGGTATCTCCCGCTACAGTCCTAAAGCTTAAGCCTCAATTCAGATTACAGGGAAATCTCAAGAAAGAGTGTTAGATCTTTCATCAGTTTCTGAAGATGGGCAAGACTTTGTCTGTGCCCTCAAGGTATTGAATGAAAAAGAATATATTACTTGACAGAAGGAGACTCTAAGATCACTTGTCTGTTAAAAAAGAGATCCTGGTATCTTTCTTAGTGACATATAAGAGTGAAGTTTCTTTTTTCCTTTTTTTTTTCTTTTCTTTTCTTTTCTTTTTTTTTTTTTTTTTTTTTTGAGACAGATTCTCACTCTCCTGCCCAGGCTGGAGTGCAATGATGCGAGCTCGGCTCACTGCAACCTCTGCCTTGCAGGTTCAAGTGATTCTTCTGCCTCTGCCTCTGACTCCTGAGTAGCTGGGATTACAGACATGTACCACTACATCTAGCTAATTTTTTTTTTTTTTTTGTATTTTTGGTAGAGACGGGGTTTCACCATATTGGCCAGGTGGATCTCAAACTCCTGACCTCATGATCCACTCGCCTCGGCCTCCCAAAGTGCTGGGATTACAGGCATCAGCCACGATGCCCAGCCTATGAAGTTTCTTATATAGTCAATGACATATTGGGTTCAAAGAAATAAAAGAAGATAATGTAAATATGACAAAGGAACACAAGACTATCAATGGTAATCAAACAAATCTGCAAAAGGACCAAATTTCCAGAATTTGAAGAAATAAAAAACAAAACAATTGAAGATAAAAACTCAATGGACAGGTTAAACAGATTATTAGACACAGCTGAAGAGAAATTTCGTGACAGAAAACAGCTTAATAAATTACTCAGAATTCAGCACAGAGAAGCAAAGAGATTTAAAAATATGAAAAGTGAAAAAAAACATAGTTGAAAAGGGGAAGATTTCTCACAGTGGTCTCAAGAAGAGATATTGCTCCTTATCTTAGGGAGCATTTGGAAAAGTATGAAATCACTTTCGTCTGAATGACAGTATCTGAGAACCAGGAATACAAAATATCCTGTAATGCAGGAAATAGTCTCAACAATAAATAATTTTTCCATTGAAATTTGCAATAGTGCTTCTGTGGAGGAACATTAACAAATGTCTAACTGAAACTATAGAAGAATAGAATACAATGGAGATGTAATATTCAAAGATAATGATCAGTAATTTTTTGAAGTCATATAAGATGCCAATGCTCAAATTCAAGTGTCTCAAAAAAATCAAGTTACATAAAAATCAAAGAAATTCCAACGACACGTCTCCTAGTAAAACTAAAGAGCAACAATAACAATAACAAAAATCTAAAAACAGCCAGAAAGAAAAGGAAGATTACCTACAAAGGAATGAGCATTAAACCAAAAGTAGATGTTTCAACCCAGTGGAAGTCAGAAGATGGCAGGATATAAATGTCAACCTAGAATTGTATCTAAAAGAAAGTCTCTTTCAAAGGTTTTGGGGAAATAAAAATGTTTTCAGATGAACAAAAATGGAGGATTTACCACTAACAGACCTTCTGTGAAGGAATTTCCATCAAAAGATGTACTTCAGGAATAAGGAAATGATCCCAGAGGGAAGGTCCGAGACCTGGAGAAGGAAGGTGTTGAACAAAGGAATGAGTAAACATGGTGATCTAGAGGTCAATGACCACAAAACAACCACAATGATTTCTCATCCATGGGGTAAAGAAAAAATAGCACTAAAATACAGAACAACCACTGCATTTAAGTTAGAAAGGCAGTGGCCTGAGCTAAAGCAGACTAAGATCTTTGAATTATTTGGGAGGAGAAGAAGTACACTGACTAACTTCAGACTTTAATAGTTCAACGTGCCTGGCCATTGGCTCATGCCTGTAATCCCAGCACTTTGGGAGGCTGAGGCAGGAAGATCGCTTGAAGTCAGGATTTGAGACCAGCCTGGGAGACATAGCAAGATTCCAACTCTACAAAAAATTTAGAAAATAACTAAATGAAATTGATGGGAAGAAACAGAAAGCATTAATTGTTCTGTAACTATTAAAGAAATCAAATCAGAAGCTTAAAATCTTTTCACACATGAAAGAAGGAAAGAAAGAAAGAAAGAGAAAAAAAGAAAAAGAAAGAAAGGAAAAGAAAGAAAGACAAAGAAAGAAAGGAAAGAAAGATGAAAGGAAGGAAGGAAGGAAGGAAGGAAGGAAGGAAGGAAAGATTGATTGGTATTCCAGAAAGGAATAAAAACAAGCAGCAATCAGAAGGGGTAGTTTGTTCAATTTACCAGCCTCCTGATTTCCTCACTGACTGAAGAGGGAACGGGATGGTTTGACACAGTATTTTGTTGGAGCTGCAGGTGGATGTGTTCTATCCATGCCATTATTTAAGAGGTACATACTAGTGGTTCAGACAGCCAACTCTCCTGTCAGCCTTTCTTACCTCAAATCCCTGCACCCTGCATGACTTTCCCTGCCTGACTTTGGGAAAGTTACTTAACATCCTTGTACCTCAATTTTCTGGCCTATAAAATGGGTGGTCCTAGTTCCCAGGATTGTCGTGAAGATTAAAAGAATACCTAGCACAAAGCCAGGCATGGTGGCTCACTTCTATAATCCCAACACTTTGGGAGGCCAAGATGGGCAGATCACTAGAGGCCAGGAGTTCGAGAACAGCCTGGCCAACATAGTGAAACTCGTCTCTACTAAAAATACAAAAATTAGCCAGGTGTGGTGGCATAGGCCTGTAGTCCCAGTTACTCAGGAGGCTGAGGCAGGAGAATCGTTTGAACCCAGGAAGCAGAGGTTGCAGGAAGCCAAGATCATGCCACTGTACTCAGCCTGAGACCATGTCTCAAAAAAAAAAAGTGTCAGTACCATATAGATGCTAAGTGAAGCCAGAACAGTGATGAAACCACCTAGAAATAGGGTATAAAGTGAAAAGAGGAGAGGAGAGAATCAAGGATTTTTTTGTTTTGTTTTGAGATGGAGTCTCACTCTGTCACCCAGGCTAGAGTGCAGTGGTGCAATCTCGGCTCAGTGCAACCTCTACCTCCTGGGTTCAAGAGATTCTCCTGCCTCAGTCTCCCAAGTAGCTGGGACTGTAGGTATCTGCCACCACACCTGGCTAATTTTTGAATTTTTAGTAGAGATGGGGTTTCACCATGTTGGCCAGGCTGGTCTCAAACTCCTGACCTCAGGTGATCCACTCGCCTTGGCCTCCCAAAGTACTGGGATTATAGGAATGAGCCACTGTGCATGGCTCAAGGATAGACTTTTGAAGTACAATTCTTTAAAGAAGAATGGGCATGCAAGGCATTCTAAGGTGAGGGCAGAGGGAAAGCAGGAAAACAGAAAGGGTTTCACTGCCCAAGGAAGAGAATGTTTGAAGCCAAAAGAAGTGATCAGTAGAAGCCAATCACAATGAGAAATCAAGTAACAGGCTGCTGGAATGTTTTCCCTGCCCTTGCAAACATGGAGGTTATTTTTTACCTCAGCAAGAAATGTTTCTATTCAGGAGACAGGATACCTTCAGGTGAGTTTTAAAATGAGAGGGAGGCAGGGAGATAGAGACAGTCAACACAGAAAACTTGCTCAGGAGGTTTGTCTTTGAGGAAGGGAAGAGAGGTTGGATTCTCATTGAGGAGAGTTGCTGGGTCAAAAGAGGATTTTCTAAAATGGGAGGTGTTGAATAAATTTTTAAAGGAGGGTCAATTTAAGTAAAAGAAGTGAAATATTTATTTTTGTAAAAACAAACCAAAAAAATGTAGTGCAAATGTGCCCAGAGAAGGAAGGAGCGGGAATGCCAGGTCCCAATGAAAGGTCTGGCCCTAGTGAGAAGCAACAGCTGCCTTGTACCACAGAGTGGTGAAGTGGTGAGGGGAAGCAGGTGGAGAGTAATTTGTTGAAATTCACTCGGGGTGGCTGGCAAAATACTAAAGAAATATAGGAAAAGTTATAGATTAGTCTTAAACTTTTTGGAAGGCTGAAAGGTTTTATTGGGACAGGCCGAAGGCAGCACGTCCATTAAGTTAGGGAGAAGATAGAGACAATAAGACGCTTTCCCAGTTAAGTCTGTTTACCCCACATCCCTTTGTCTCTACTGTTTACTCACGTAAACTTTGTGCTGTGTGGCCCTCTCAGGGGGAGATCAAAGGGGAATTACCCGTTAATAGCATTTACTCTGGGCCCAGAACCTAAAGCTTTTATTATTCATAAGACCACTCTTTTAACCATGTTAATTATGCACAAGTATGTTGACTTAGCACCCCTGTTGCAAAATTCATACTGGATAAATGTAATAATGGAGAGAGAGTCTTGGTCAATTGGCTGCAGTTTGCCCTCTGAAAGCAGCTGATGACCATCCCTAGCCCACTTGAATCCCTGTAATGGTGTGAGAGTGCATTTATTCATCTGTAGTTGAGTCAGGATCTGCAGGCCAGACCTCCACAGGTGATGGGCAACATCTCAGTAGTTTGCATTTTGCTGGAAGCTTGAGGGAGATGGCATTTGGTGGCTTTCTTTTTCTCTTTAAAGTAGGTTATAGTCTCTGGGAATGAAGGTAGAGTGGAGGAATTAGAGGACCAAGAAATCCAGACAGAGTGTGATATGGTCAAGGTGGAGAGTAGTAACTAGCCACCTAGAGAAACCTCAGAGGTCTGCCTGGTTAAATCCCACTTGAGGCTGGTGATTGTGAGCTTATAAAGGAATTATTTTTGCTTTGTTGTGTGACTTTCTCTAGCAAGCCTATCAAAGATTTTCCCTGGAATTGTTTTTTTTTTTTTTTTTCCACACAGATGTGACTGAAACGTGGGCAGGCCCCAAAGCTTTGGGCATTAGTGTGATTGCTGTAGAGGAAATAAGGGAAGTGAAGAAAGGACAGGCAGGGAGGTTGGGAGGAGAATAAGGATGTTCTGGTAACACTGAAGAATGGACCCATGGAAGTAGATGATTGAGTAAGCAAGAAGATGAGATCCCTGTAGAAAGAGCCAGGTGACACACTTCCTTACACTGGAGGGCGGACAGCATGTGGCCACAAGAATAAGGAGCTGAGGTAGAGTGGAAAAGGAGTCTAGAAATGAGGGAATTGAGGAACGAGAAAGACAAAATGTATCACATGTGGATATTGAAAAACTGCAAGATAATGGCAGGACCTAGGATGGAGAATTGATGCCAAAGAGTTTGATGACTGAGGAAGACAGACCAGGGAGTCAGTGGATGTCAGCACCAAGGAGATAGTGCTCTAGTTGACTGAGTTTCAAATAGATAAACATTTTCATTTTCTCCCAAGGAGTTGGGAATAATTATCTGGAGGCAGCAATGAGAAGCAAGGATAATATCAAGTACCACATCTAAGTTCCCAGGATCGTAGCTAGAAAATGATGGTGCTGACATTTGAACTCAAGAACCTGAAAAAGGGGCTGGGTGCAGTGGCTCACACCTGCAATCCCAGTGCTTTGTGAGGCTGAGGCAGGTGGGTTGCCTGAGCCCAGGAGTTCGACACCAGCCTGGGAAACATGCAGAACCCCTGTTTCTACTACAGAAAATACAAAACTTAGCCAGGCATGGTGGCTTGTGCCTATAGTTCCAGCTACTTGGGATTTTGAGGTAGGAAGATTACTTGAGCCTGGGGAGGTCAAGGCTGCAGTGAGCTGTGAACACATCACTGCACTCTAGCCTGTGCAACAGAGCAAGACCCTGTCTCAAAAAAAGAAAAAAAAAAAGAATCTGAAAAGGCAGCATTGTCACTCTCCTTGTTAGTTGTGGGGACTGGCTTCCATCTCCCTTCTCCTTTCAGACCATCTACCTCCATGTATGTTTTCCTCTTAGTCACCTTCTCTCTCTAAGAAAACTGTTGTCCTTTCAAATCACCATCAGGTGGGAGATTCTGTTTAGTCTATGAGATTTATTTCTTCTGACTTTCTTCCACCAGGACAGATGTGCTAGAGTAAGCAAAGAGGTGAGAAAAGACAGAGGAATCTAAGCATCTCCAGGACAGCAAAAATGGTACTGGGTCTCCGAAAAGCATGAGGAAGAAAAGACTGGAAGTTCAGTTCCAAGTTCAGCCTTAGAGTTGTGCAACAACACGTGGTCAGACGAGACAGAAATATAATGGAAGAAAAAAGAGGGTGGGCTTTCTGAGCACAGAAAATGGCTGACCCCTGTAAGGCTCATAAGTGACTCTGCAGACAGTCATTTCATCATTTATTGGCACAGGAAAGACCTAGGAAACCTCAGAAGCATCCCACAGAAAAGAGCATCTCCTCACTTTCTGTGAAGTCAAAGTAGATGGGAAGAGGCCAATGCCAATTCAACCACTGACAGGTTTTTCTCATTGTCAGCATTGTTCTTTGTGGGTGTAATTCAGTTTCTGACTGTCATTGCCACCTACTCCATTTAAGTGAGAGTTTGGTTGATATAAATTGGAACAGTAATAACTTTACTTCAAGGAACACAACAATTCATCTAATGGGTCTCCAAAAAGGGCTGCCTTCATCTGGATCCACCTTGTGCAGGGCAGAAAGAGTGGCAGCCAATGTAGTGTGATCTGGAAGGTCATCTTCCTAAAGCTGTCCCTGCCCCTGCCCCTCCCCACCCCAGAGCTGGATTCCACCCAAGGCCACTCACTCTCTCCCGATAAGCATCCAACCTTCCTTCAAAGTGACATTACCCAGAGGACTAGCTGGTCGTGGCTAGAGAGTAAGTGTAAATGCATTTATCAAAACACATTTATTCCTCACCATAGGCAGGATTGACTCCCATTTAAGAACATCAGAAGGCAGGTGTTTTAACACATTGGTTGTTTAGCACATTACGTTTCTTTTTAGGCTTTCTTTTATATCTAAGACCACACACACTCCACTCCCCATCCCCACTGCCTCAAGGTCAGCAGGGGAGGAGGGACCTTGTGGCTCCCAGAGACAATGAAACCCTGTGATGCTCAGCGGGGTAGGGGAAGGTGGGCGTTATGGAAGGTGTGTGAACTTCAAAAACTCCTTCAAAAGGTCCTGTGCTTCTTGTCTGTTGGCATCACCATCACCACCACCACCTCCTAGAGTCTTCTCCTCCCTTTATGGAAGTAACCTGAGATGATGTTGCCTGGATTCCCTTTTCTGTATGACTGTAGGTCAGTCTGACAATGAGAAGCACTTCTGTTAAATTTGGAGAGTGGAAAATTAAAATGACCAGTATTCTCCAAGGCAGTTAGTTACCTTAATTACAGTCAAACCCAGTGGAGAATTCCTTCTCAGAGGGGCCTTTGAATAAGTATAAATATCCCTTACCTTAATACTATTTAAATTCAAACTCCCTGAAGCCTAGAAGAATATTCTCTAACATAACCAGAGTATTTAAAAATAAAATACCATCACATTTAAAAGGCAAAAGATTTACACAATCTGTAGAGAAACCAGAGTATACAGTATCATTACATTTAAACAACTGTAGAAAGTATCAGATGTTGCACTTTCATTATTTTATTTTATTTTTTGAGACAAGGTCTCACTCTGTCACCCAGGCTAGAGTGCAATGACACAATTATGGCTCACTGCAGCCTCAACTTCCCAGGCTCAGGTGATCCTCCCATCTCAGCGTAGGTGTAGTGTAGGACTAGGTACAATGTAGTTCTCAGTATAGTGTAGGACTAGGTATAGTCCTAGTCTTATAGCTAGGACCACAGGCACCCACCACTACATCTGGCTAATTTTTTTTTTTTTAAAGATGGGGTCTCACCATGTTGGTCAGGCTGGTCTTGAAATCCTGACCTCAGGTGATCCGCCTGCCTTGGTCTCCAAAGTGCTTGGATTACAGGCGTGAGCCACTGCGCCCAGCCAATTTTTGTATTTTTTGCAGAGATGAGGTTTTGCCATGTTGCCCAGGCTGGTCTTGAACTCCTGGACTCAAAAAATCCACCCCCCTCAACCTCCCAAAATGCTATAAGTATGAGCCACTTCACCTGGCCAGATATTGCACTTTTAAACCCAGAAGTGCAAGTGGAAATTGTTAGAAACAAATTTTCGGTGCTGCAAAAGAAATAGCACTCAAACATAAATTTTCTCAGCAAGCCAAATTTACTTCTATGGAAGGGTACAACTCGTGGATGGGGTAATGGCAAGAGCACACTGGACAGAAGAGAGAAGGAGTTCTTATTCTAACACAGCTAGTCCCTACTGCTGTGTCATTCCCCTGTTGACTAGGGTTGGACCACACAGTCTAAGCTAATTCCAACTGGCTATTTTGAAGAGAGCAAGAGTCAGAGCTGGAGTGGTGGGGTGAGCAGTTTTGGCACATAGAAAGGTTACAGAGCAGGTGACTAAGGATGAGTAAGGACTCTATGTGAGTATAGAGGCTAAGAAGGGGTCGTTTACTGAAACTAGGGGCAAGAAGGCGTAAAGAACAAGGAAGTTAAACTTTAAAATGGAGAACAAAGAACAGGCAAACGGAACATATTGACATTCATTCTTTGAAGAGAAACTCAGAACTCATTGTACTTAAAAATTTTCCCCTTAGATTTTTAAAGGAAGTTACTGACTAAACTTTGAACAGGAATTTATTGTATCCTACACAATCTTTCTATAAATGTATATAATGTTCAGATTATCTGGGTACCATTAGAATCACTTAATAAAATATACCAGTTTTTACCATTTTAACATATTTAACATTATTATATATATAATGTGTGTGTATACTTATATATCAATATATTGATTCCATTTCTTGGGAGAACTCTGGCTGATAGAATAATCAATCTTATGTTATATTCTTTGAAAATATTAATTCATCCAGTATATGTTCATTGAGCACCTACAAAGTACTAGGAATACAGCAGACACCAAGATGGATAAAGACTCTTCTGTTCTAGCTCTTCTGTTTTAGAGAGAAGAAACAAACAAAAATAACTTAAGCATATAACAGGTGGTGACAAAGCAACGTACAAAAATAGAGAGTGACTCAAGGAGGCCCATCTTGGAGAGTGGTCTGGGAGGTCCTCTTTGATAAGGTGGTATTTGAACACTGTGCATGCAGCAATGAAGCATGACTGCAGGTGCCTGGAGTAACAGCATTCCAGCAGGTGGAAGAGAAAGACCCAGGGCCCAAAGAGGGTGTGCATTTGACTCACCTCAGTATTGTCATTGCACACAGAACTGCAGGTAATAATATTTTGGTCCTACAGAAAGTACCCTGGGCTACAGTCCAGAGACAGGTCCTATCACCACACAGCAGTCACTTTCTCTTCCAGTTTTTAATTCCTTATGGAAAAGGTGAAGAATCAGGACCAGGTAGGTGTTTCCTATCCAAAATTCCCAAAAGGCATTCCTCCCACAGCGGTCCTGCCTTCCACATCCTCCTCCCAGTGGTTTCCAACTTACAAATACTGGCTCTGAGGAACATTCCATAAAGGAGTCTGTGTAACTTTAACTTTGTGTTTCCAGTTTTATTTGGTCTCAAACCCTATTTCTATTATTAACAAAACTAGAGTCACTTGTGATAGGGCGGGGGTAGACGTGACAGGGTGGACGGTGTTTGGGAGCTGCCGCCAGGTGGCCCGTCTCAACATAGAATTCAAAAACAAAACCGTTCGGGTCAGGCTGACATTAAATGATATTGGATTGGGAATTTTCACTGTCTCTAACCGCTGACCTTGGCTTCTGTACAAACTGCTTGCTTGCAAAAACCTGCTTGCAAAAATCCCCAGCCCCTGGAAAGAGTGCTTTTAGCATAAAAGCCCAGCTCTCCCTCAACTCGGGGCCACGGGTTGGAGAGATGTGAGTCCTCAGTGGTTGCCGGCAATAAAGACCCTGCAGTTTGTCATACTTTTGTCTTGGTACTGGTCTTCTTATCTCGCTAAAAATACAACAACTGAAAACACATTTAGAAACAGTGGGTTCAAAGAGCAAATTTATCTCTCATTCTAATGTCTTCTAAATAATGAGAAATAAAATTGTGCACCTCAACAGCCTCAGCTCTCCCGCTAATAAGTATACATGATTTTAAAATAAAAAGACAGGCTGGAGCAGTGGCTTAAAACTGTAATCCCAGCACTTTGGGAGGCCAAGGTGGGCAGATCACCTGAGGTCAGGAGTTCAAGACCACCCTGACCAACATGGTGAAACCCTGTCTCTACTAAAAGTACAAAATTAGCCGGGTGTGGTGGCACATGTCTGCAATCCCAGCTATTCACAAGACTGAAGCAAGAGAATCACTTGAACCTGAGAGCCAGAGGTTGCAGTGAGCCGAGATCATGCCATTGCACTCCAGCTTGGACAAAAAGAGTAAAAACTCTGTCTCCAAAAAAAAAAAAGTAAATAAAATAAAAAAGGAGAGAGAGAGAGCAAACTTTAAACTTCCCTTTAGCAGCAGAATCGTTTTTATCTACTAATGCCTACATGAAACATTTGTAAACGAAATATAAAACTTCTGTCTGGATTCAGTGTGGAGTCAATCAGCGCTCCATCGTAGTAGCCGTAATCACACTGCCCTCTAGTGTAACCCTCGGAGGAGGTACAGCTAAAATGACTACAGAAACCTCTTTCAAACTTTCAGCCTAAGAGCTGGCCAAGATGGCTGTAAGCTATGCGGTGGTTCTCAAGATGAGAATCACAACCAGCAGTAGCAGCAGCAACACCTGGGAATTTGTTCGAAACAAAAAAATGTGGTTTCACACCCTCCCCACAAGTCCCACTGAGTCAATAACCGGGGATGGGCTTAACCAAGCAGTCCTTAATCCCTTCAGTTGAGGAACAAAATCACGGTTCAGCCCGGCACCCACAGGTAGGGGTAGTAATTTTTTTTTTTTTTTTTTTTTTTGAGATGGAGTCTCACTCTATCACCTAGGCTCACTGCAACCTCCACCTCCCAGGTTCAAGCAGTTCTCCTGCCTCAGCCTTCTGAGTAGTGGGACTACAGGCACGTGCCACCACACCTGGCTAATTTTTGTATTTGTTAGTAGAGATGGGGTTTCACCATATTGGCCAGGCTGGTCTCGAACTCCTGACCTCGTGATCCACCTGCCTTGGCCTCCCAAAGTGCTGGGATTAAAGGCATGAGCTGCCGTGCCCAGCCAGGGGTAGTAATTTTTTGTACCATGTTGTGTTCAACTGAGAACAAAAAAGCAGACTCAGGGCAGCCTATTGAAAACCAAAAAGTTCATAAACAGAAGAATTTCTATGCTTAGCATTTGTTCAGCAGTTTTCACTTGATGCTGCGCTTTCAGACTCAATAGGAGTTACATCCACCCCAACAATAAATTCCGCTAGACCCAATTTCACTGTAGCACTGCCAGGAATAACAAAAGGTTCTAGAATAGACCTAATCATCTTTTCTTTGAAAATTTCTGCAGGCAGGGGTAATGCTAGTTGTGAAAAACAAGTTTTGTATTGAGAAGTAGAGATGAAAACTCCGTAAAGCTAATTTGTGCTTAACACGTATACAGATTCGTATTTTCAGCTCAAGTACTTGTTCTGGCAGGCCGTGTGGCAATTATGCTCTGTTCGTGACCGGGGAAACCGGATAAAAGTGCATGCACGGATCAGTGCAATTTCCCCATAACTACAATAAGAAAAATGTAGCTTTCTTCCTTCCAGTCATCCTTCTTCTCCAAATGCTGCCTGAGCACTGAGGGTGGATGAAGGCTCTGTTAGCTGAAAGCATGGATTCCTTGGAGCATCAGCCTCCCACACAAGAGGCATCTTCATTCCTACTGTGTTACACTTGTTCCCAAACATGATGACTTGATAAAGAAGAGAGACCTGTAAAAAACAGCAACGGTTTTAAACATTTGAATATAAGAGAGGAAAATCAATATAAAATAAGTGACAAATCGAGTAATGACTAACCTACTTAAACATTTATACATTTTTATATGAAAGTTGCAATTTTCTTAAAAAGGCACGTTACCTAGAGTTAAGCACCCCTTTATCATGTCTACATTTCATATAGTATCCAGTTTTAAAAAAACAACATTGTAGGCATGGTGGCTCATGCCGGTAATCCCAGCACTTTGGGAGAGGCGGGCAGATCACCTGAGGTCAGGAGTTCAAGACCAGCCTGGCCAACATGGTGAAACCCCCGTCTCTACTAAAAATACAAAAATTAGCTGGGCATGGTGGCGGGTGCCTGTAATTCCATCTACTTGGGAGGCTGAGTTTGGACAATCTCTTGAATCCAGGAGACGGAGGTTGCAGCGACTTGAGATCATGCCACTGTGCTCCAGCCTGAGCAACAAGAGTGAAACTCCATTTCAAAAAAAAGAAAGAAAGAAAATTGCAATTTTCAGATAAAAATGTATAAATTTTTAAATAGTCTTTACTTGATTGGTAATTTATTTTATAAAGAATCCCCCTGCTGAGATGCAAATGTTTGTAACCACTGCCGTCTTTTTTACAGGTCTCTATTGGGCTAGCAGGGTGGTGGCCCTGCCCTGAGGAGGTCCTGTTGGCTGTGGTCTCTGCATCCAGCGCTCCAGAGTTTAAGTCATCCTTCTTAATTGTATTGTCTCTTTCAGTCCAGACTGGCAATGTTTCCCTTGGTATAAAATTCTCAAAAGACCGGTCAACCTCCCAAGAAATTCATAGTGATCTAAGCCTTCAGACAAGAGTGCCCTACACGATCTTTCTTGAACAACTGCATCTCTATTCCTGGTTTCTGATGAGATAACCGATTGGATCGACAAGCCACATATCTTATTTATTTAGCAAACACTTGTTGAGCCATTCTTTTGACGTTTCTATAGTATACGGTTTGGACAGGTGGAGAATTTTCCAAATCAGTTTCTGCTTCCTTTTTGCTTAGCAGTTCCTTCTTCAAGTTATCTCTTTCTTCTCACATTTTATTACAAGCAGCAAGGAGAAATCAGGCTTCCTTTTTGCACACTTTGCTTGGGACTCTCCTTAGCTAAATATCCAAGTGCATTATCACTTACAAGTTCTACTTTCCTTCCAACAGCACAACATAATACAGCCAAGTTCTCTGCTACTTTATTACAAAGATCAATCACCTTTCCCTCAGTGTTGAATAAAAGTTCCTTCTTTCCATCTGAGACCTCATCAAAACACCTGTAATGTTCATAATTCTAGAAACATTCTGTACATGGTGGTACATGTATTCTCTAAGACAATAGATGCTTTCTTTGTAGCTCTCCTCTCTTCCTTTTGAGACCTCATCAGAATTGTCTTTTTTTTCCCCCGAGATGAAGTCTTGCTCTGTCGCCCAGGCTGGAGTGCAGTGGCAAGATCTCAGCTCACTGCAATCTCTGCCTTCTGAGTTCAAGCAATTCTCCTGCCTCAGCCTCCCAAGTAGCCGGGATTACATGCCTGACTAATTTTTGTATTTTTAGTGGAGATGGGGTTTCACTATGTTGGCCATGCATCAAACTCCTGATCTCATGATCCACCTGTCTTAGCCTTCCAAAGTGCTGGGATTGAAGGCATAAGTCACTATGCCTGGCCCAGAATTGTCTTCTATGTCTGTATTTCTACCAACAATCTCTGACACGTGATCTGTCTTTTTCTATCAAGTGCTTCAAAACACTTCTAGCCTCTACCCATTACAGAATTACATATTTGGTTACAACATGGTGTGAAAAATTACTACCCCTGACAGAATTACATCTTTGGTATAGCCACACCCTACTTTTCAGTACCAAAATTGCTATCAACAATTCATTGAGCCTTGTGATTTCCTGGGTGACAGAGAAACAGGCTATTGGAATGAGTCCGTAGTCCTAGCTCATGGGATCCAAATAGCAAGATCCGTGACATTGACTATTGCAAGTGAACTGGGAGGATGTCTCATCACCATTAAAAATGATGAGACTACATGGTCAGTGGGCATTAACCAACATTGCCCGGAAAAACGGGCAGGCCAAGGTTCAGATGGGAAATGTTGGCATGGAATGTTAATTTAAGTCATCTGGATAAAAAATACTTTTAATGCTGAGAGGCATGAGTCATGAGGAACTAGAATATAGGGATCACTTCCTTTCAACTCTTTAAAAAGTACATATGGTACATATTTGCTGATTTAGACTATGTAGAGAAGAATCAAAATGGGGAAGAATGTGTGTGAAAAGCGTGTATTTTGGGCAGAATCTGATGAAGCTGACCAAGGGTTCCCTATGGAAGGAACTATGGAATGAAGGACTAAAAATTTGATTAAAGGGCAGATAAGAATGATTTGTTACTATTCTTACATAAGTTAATATTTATTAAGTGCTTTCAGACAATGTAATTCCGTAAAGAAATGGTTCTCCTTGCAACCTTAATTAAGCAATAAATTTACTTTTTCAATCTCTCCTTATTCTTCCAGTGTAGCCTTGAAATTGATTTTGTAACCTTTTACACTGATTTTTGCACAGATGATCAACAATCTATATTAGCTGGGTCTGACATTATGAGCTTTTATTTTATCACCAATTCACTGGTCCTTGTGATCTTCTGGGTGACTGGGACTAGACCAGATTTTCAAAGAAAAGCAAGGGAAAGATAGCCGTATTTATTGTATTAGGTACTGCTTGGATTCCTCCCCTGTTGATCTTATTCACTTCTTACAAACAAGATGGTGGGCAATTTTTATCTTCTTTTAATCAGTGGGACTCAGAAAGTTTAAGGAGTCTGAGTAAGGTCAGCTAGCTGTGATTAAGTAACAGAAAAAAAATATCTCATGGCCACATCACAGTAATAGCTGGGATGTTTATGAAATACCAAGCTCCTCAAAGCAGCCCACCAGCTCCGCAGTAGCGAGAGCCCCCAAGTTCCAGGATTCCCCGTATATAGCAACACTAGGATAGATCAATGTCCCAGACCAGAAGTCCACTGCTTTCACAGCACCCAACTTCTTTGCAAAGGTTAGAAATTTGCATTCTAACATAATTAGGAGCAAGTCAGAGCATTTCTTCGGTGACATTTTAACTGGTTTTCCAATGACCTTTGAAGCAGAGGTTAAACATTAAATAAAAACTAACACCTGCTTGATATATTAAAAAGTATGCCACCGGGATAACATGGGATTGTAAATTCACTGTTTGTCTTTTTTTTCCCATGGTTATAACTCTGCCTTTAATTGTAAAAATAGAAAACATGCCTTGAAGTTAGAAAAACAGCCCTAAAGAAGGAGTGTTTGAATCCTTCAGGCTGAGTTTCTTGTTCTCTTCCATCTCAGAGAGACCAATGATCAAGAAATATTGTACTATTTATGTTTTCAAAGCTCTTCCTAGGTAGTCATTTGTTTTCTGTAGTCCATAAGGAAAACCATCCAGTTCAGAGGGGCTGTGTAAGCAGAATGCTAACAGATGAAATATATACATACCATTCACCATCTTTTTACAATAAATGAAGATACTAGCAGGGGGCAAACTTGGTGCCCATCCTAATCAGAGTCATGGAAATCTCACATTGAAGAGGATTTGTCATAGCTATTTCTCCATGCAATCACTCATTCTTTGAGTCTTTTCATTGTGCTGGTGATGGGCTTCCTAATTTAGTCGAACCAACCCACCCAACCATTTTGAGTTACACATTCTGCTGCTAGCATTACGGGAGGAATCAGGAGTTATTTCCAATGTAAAAACCAAAAGCATGGTCTCTCCTGGGTCTCAAAAATGGTGAGTGATGTTTTGTCCATGCCTGATTCAGAAAGAGGATTTGAGATTTCCTGGCTAATTTTGGGGGTTTTATTTGAGATAGGGTCTCACACTATCACCCAGGCTGGAGTGCAGTGATGCGATCATACCTCCCTGCAACCTCCATCTCCTGGGCTCAAGTGATCCTCCCACCTTGGCCTCCCAAAACTCTGGGATGATAGGCGTAAGCCACGGCACCTGGCCCTAGAAATTGTTTCTACTCTGTGTTTTATTATTAGTAACCCAGGAATTAATGTTCTCCGAAATACACTTGTAAAAACGGCAGTGGATCTGGTGACAAGAAATTATGGATTTTTATAAAGTATACAATTATTTAGTATCTCACTTTCCAGAAGATTATTTCTAAAAAATACAAGTTTCCTCTGGCTATTCCCCTTAACTGCCAACAGGACTAATCAGTGTAAATAACAATCTGAATTGCTAAACTCACCTAAAACTTAGTAATAGTTTCAGGCTCCAGCACATGCCTGTGGCTTAGATGAGCTGGTTGATGACCAGTCCCTCCACTCTTTGTAGATGATCCCTCTCTCATCCATGGCCACAGAAGCTAGATGTGGATTCCTACACAGAGACTGGAATGTAACCCATGTTATGCACCTGCTACCATGAAGGCATTATGGTAGGAAATTTCTTCACCACTATGCCTGTGTGATGCGCATTACAATCTCCCCTTTCACGTAAGGAAAACTGATGCCCCAAGACACAGAGAAACTTGTACAGGATCATAGGACTTGAAATAGTGGATTAGAGATTTAACTTGCTCAACTACAATCTCCATGTTCTTCCCACCAGTAAATCCTCTTTTCCATATTGCAAAACTGTTTTAAGAGTAAGTAACCAACACATTCTTGAGAATCAATGGTGGCTTGTAGTTCTCATTTCAAAGAACAACTTTAAATAAGTTAAACACTTGGAAACATATTATTTGACTTCCTATGGTCAGTTAGAAAAGTCTGGTTCAAAGACTGTACTTTCAACAAGCACTTTTAGTTACCTACTTTTTTTTTTTTTTTTTTTTTTTTTTGAGACAGGGTCTCACTCTGTTACCCAGGCTGGAGTACAGTGGTGAGATCTTGGCTCACTGTAACCTCTGCCTCCTGGACTCAAGTGATTCTCATGCCACAGCCTCCAGAGTAGCTGGGACTACATGCATGTGCCACCATGCCTGGCTAATTTTTGTATTTTTAGTAGAGACAGAGTTTTGCCATGTTGGCCAGGCAGGTCTTGAACTCCTGGCCTCAAGTGATCCTCCTGCCTCTACCTCCCAAAGTGCTGGGATTACAGGCTTGATACCTTTGTTGGGTCAGAAACTGTGCTAGACTCTAAGGTGACAAAGCTGAATCCCTGCTCTCCAGGAGATCCCAGGTTAGTGGTAAGATGTGCGTGTCAACACATCAATACCTTTCAAAGCCATCAGTACTGCAAATTGTATAGCTTACTATTGATGACTGCGTAGTGTGTGGCAGGCATTGTTTTAACGTGTTCTAGCAAATGGACTCCTCAAAACATATTATCATCCCCACTTTACAGATGAGGAATCTGAGACATAAAGAGGTCCAGTAACTTGCCAAAGGTCACATATTTGCAAGTAGCAGAGAAGGATTTTGACCTGATTGTCTGACTGCGGAGTTCATGGTCTTAAATGGCATGCCAGAGCTGGACTGAGGTGAGGTGTAATGGAAAGAGGGGAGGAGATGGAGAGGGTCAGGGAAGCTAAAGGAAGGAAGTGGTGAACGACCGAGTGGGTGAGATCTCACCTGGAGATGCTGGAGCCTTTCTATCTATAATAAAAGGTGCCCTCATCCCACCTGCCATCAGCCAACCCCGAGGCTTTTCATTCTGAACATAAATTCTTACTTTTCAGTATGGCTACTTTTCAGTATGGGTACATAGAAGAAAAGAATTATAACGGGGGCCAAAATATCAACTCATAAAATTATTTCTAAATGTCATATTTGAATTTTATCCATGACATGATCTTGTTTAGGTGTCACATAATTCTTCTTTTAGAGATAGGTACTAAAAACAAATAAAATCACCCGGATGGTCGTCTTAGCCTCCTGAGTAGCTGAGACTATAGGTGTGCACCACTACACCTGGCTAATTTTTGTATTTTTGGTAGAGACAGGGTCTTACTATGTTGCTCAAGCTCATCTCAAACTCCTGGGCCCAAGCATCCCCCGACCTTGGCCTCCCAAAGTGCTAGAATTATATTCATGAGCCACTGCACCCTGTCAAAAATATAAATTCACAGCAAAAATGGAATGAGTGCAACACAGCCTTACTTATCTTTCAGTTGTACAAAAACAATACTCCAGGGCTTTAGTGCATATTATCATTAACCTAAAATGAAGTCATCCCCACTAAAGAGTATAAGTCTGGCAGGGGGCAGTGACTCATGCCTGTAATCCCAGCACTTTGGAAGACCAAGATGGGTAGATCACCTGAGGTCAGGAGTTTGAGACCAGCTTGGCCAGTATGGTGAAACCCCCTCTCTACTAAAAATACAAAAATTAGCTTGACATGGTCGTGGGCACCTGTAATCTCAGCTACTTGGGAGGTCGAGGCAGGAGAATGGCTTGAACCCAGGAAGCAGAGGTTGCAGTGAACCGAGATCATGCCATTGCACTCCAGCCTAGGCAACAGAAAGAGACTTTGTCTTAAATAAATAAATAAAAGTCTTAAAGGATAAAATGAAATTTGGTGGGGAGGGTGGGGCAGGAGAAAAGTTACTGACAACCATGTGAACAGTCCTCTGATGATTTTCCCCTTTATTTATAAACATTAAGGCTGTTTTTAACTTTTACTACAGTCACAGAAATAAGAAGCTTCTAAGTCAATGCTTCTCAAAGTGTAGTCTCTGAACCAGCATAACAGCATCATTTGGAAATTTGTTAGAAATGTAAATACTCAGACCCCACCCAAGACTTGTTGAATCTAAATGTCTGTTTTTTTGTTTTGTTTTGTTTGTTTGTTTGTTTTCTTGAGATGAAGTTTCACTCTTGTTGCCCAGGCTGAAGTGTAATGCCACAATCATAGCTCACTGCAGCTGCAAACTCCTGGGTTCAGCCTCCCAAGTAGATAGGACTACAAGTGCCAGGCTAATTTTTACATTTTTTTTGTTTTTTTAGAGAGAGGGTCTCACTATATTGCCCAGGCTGGTCTTGAACTCCTGGGCTCAAGCAATCCTCCCACTTTGGTCTCCCAAAGTGCTGAGATTACAGACATGAGCCATTACACCTGGCCAACAATTTTCTCTTATTTTGCCTCTCTTTCCTAGCTACCATCTACATTCACCCACCTCACACCAAGTAGCTTTTGCCTTCTAAAGCAATCTGCCATTTTTCCTCACAATAAACACCAGTACATGCCATTAGGTACAAACTGGTTTAGCTGGAAGCTATCATTTGGCTGGATTCAAACACCAGAGATTGTCACAAAAAGCATATCTGGCATACAGCTTTTCCCTTGTTAGCGATTATACCCCAAAGCCAAAAACAGCAAGAATAAACTTTTACACAACTTGAAGAGTGCTTGGGTAAAAGTCTACCTGAGAACCCAAAGAGTGAGGGCACAGATTAGGTCATAGCAAAGGGCATTCTCAGGCTTAGTAAATCTATGGGTTTATTTCGGTTGTCTAGAAATTCAGAGGACAGGGATTTGAGGAGGCCTAACCCAACCACCTTTATGCCATCCTCCACCCACTGTGCATTCCCCTTACAGAAAATGAAATAATCACTACAGATGGGCTCAGATAACTGGCTAATGCCACCAGTTCCAAGAGAAACTGTGGCCAAAATTGACTTGACTGAGAAAGCTACTAAGTAGTTCCTTATGATTTCCTCAGGGCAGCCCAAAAAAGTAAAGCCAAGAAAACAGAAGAGTAGAAGACAAACACACACATTTCCTCCTCTGACATTCAACGTCAAACTGGTCATTTGTTCTGTATTTTCCCAATCACGGAGATGGTATCACAATGGGCTGCTCATTTCCGTAATGATGAGTATCAAAGGGGAAGAAGACGGTCAGGTTCTTCCAGTACTGAAACATCCTTCTTAACCTTTTGTTCTGACTGGGAAGAATAAACTATTTTGTTACATGCTAGTAAGCAACGGTATCTGAGCAGCCCTAGATAGTTCCGGAAATCTTGTCAAGTGTAAAAAAGATTAATTTATCTGTTATGGCCTCTTTTCCTGGCCTCCATAGCTTATTGCAGATTAAATTACATTTATAAAGTTTAAAAGGCAGATCACCAAGACAATAGCTGCTGTGTTTTTTACACATGGAAGTATGAATTCATACCTTATGAATATCTGTCATTCAGTTTGTTTCCCTGAATTTCAGTTTCCCATTGCTTTCCAATGTATTGTTTAAAACTCATGGAAACCATGAAACTAGACCCACTTTGGCAAAGGCCAAACTCTGATTCCTGGGGTTGATACATGTCATCTTGATGATGTTAAGTGTCAGAGGCCCAGGGTGTATTTCACGTCCTGATGTTTTTTGTCTTTGCATTCTCCCCAGTTAATCTTGCAGATGACAAATGAGATCTTCCCCATTTGGACGTACTCCTACCTGGTGCTGCTGCTGCCTGTGTTTGTCCTCATCGATTACGTCCGCTACAAGCCAGTCATCGTCTTGCAAGGCATTAGCTTCATCATCACCTGGTTGCTGCTCTTGTTTGGCCAAGGAGTGAAGACCATGCAGGTTGTAAAGTTCTTCTACGGAATGGTCACCGCTGCTGAGGTGGCCTACTATGCCTACATATACAGTGTGGTCAGCCCTGAGCACTACCAGAGAGTGAGTGGCTACTGCAGGAGCATCACGCTGGTCGCCTACACAGCAGGGTCTGTGCTGGCCCAACTCTTGGTATCCCTGGAGAACCTGTTGCACTTTTACTTCAGCATCATGTCCTTGGCCTCTGTCTCCGTGGCCTTCCTTTTCTCACTTTTTTTTTTTTTTACCAATGTCCAAGAACAGCATATTCTTTCATGCAAAACCCCCAAAAAAAGAAGTTCCTCAAAAGCCACGGAGAGAGGATGCCATCTTAGAGGAATCTCACAAGGATCACAATGCAGTTCACTCAGAGTTATTCACCATTTCAGGGGACATGGATGCCAGCAGTAGCCCAAAGCCTAGCAATGTGGCTTTGAGAGATTTTGTGCAGTGGTCCCGGGATGTGCGAGAGTGCTACTCCTCAAAGCGTCGTTGTTACTGGACTCTGTGGTGGGCTTTTTCCGCAGCAGGTTTTAATCAAATTGTAAACTATGTTCAAATCCTATGGGATTATAAGGCATCATCTCAAAGTTTCACAATACATATATTAGTCCATTTTCATGCTGCTGATACAGACATGCCCAAGACTGGGTAATTTACAAAAGAAAGAGCTTTAACTGACTCACAGTTCCACATGGCTGGGAGGCCTCACAATCATGGCAGAAGGCAAAGGAGGAACAACGTCACGTCTTACATGGCAGCAGACAAGAGAGAATGAGAGCCAAACAAAAGGGTAAACCCCTTATAAAACCATCAGATCTCGTGAGAGTTATTCACTCTCATGAGAACAGTACGGGGGAAACAGCCCCCATGATTCAGTCATCTTCCACCAGGTCCCTCCCACAACACATGAGAATTATGGGATCTGCAATTCAAGATGAGATTTGGGTAGGGATACAGTCAAACCCTTTCAATATATAAAGGAGCAGTAGAAGCCTTGAAACCTTTGGGTTTCAAAGGCTATACAATATGTACATAAGATTTTATCTCATCAATGGGCAGAAAATGTGTTGCTCTATGTTGCTGAGATACTCCATGGTAAAAAATTAAGCCTGTTTGGAGGTAACTCTAATCAATGCATTTCAGTGCAATAGAGCCCTAAAAAGTAAGATAGTAAGAACTGATATCACAAGACCTAAGCTAGGACAAGTATACAACACATATTTAATTGGCATTTTTGCTGCTTATAAAGAAGTTAGTGAGTAGATTTTAAAAAAAAACACTGGGCTCAATTTTTTATCTAGGTTCTATCATCTGCCAAGTAGGCAAATCAATGAAAATTCTAGTAATCCATTTTCTCTTCTCTTAAAAGGCCAGAACAATATCTACTAGTTTTTATTTAGTTTATTTCACAGAATTGCTTTTTTTTTTTTTTTTTTTTGAGACAGGGTCTTGCTCTGTCACCAAGCTGGAGTGCCGTGGCGTGATCTTGGCTCACTGCAATCTCTGACTCCCTCGTTCAAGCAATTCTCTTGCTTCCGTCTCCCAAGTAGCTGCACAGGATTCCTTTAAAGATCAGAAGATACCATGCATTCAGAAGCATTTGTGTATTGTAGTATGTTACGTAAAAATTAGTTGTTTTTAATTTTCTTGAACATAAAATAAATAATAAAACTTTCAAATTGTATTATGCAGTGATCCTGCTGTAGCGATTTCAACACCAACTACCAGATAGTTTAAAAAGGAAGTTTTGTCACAAATTTAAAAGAAGCAATTAACATAAGGTTGAAAAAGGTATACATGGAAGATAAAGTTACACTCGTCCCTAAAAACAGGGCTACAAACTGGTGTCCTGCTGTCCAAATATGGTTTGACCATGTAGAGTTAGATGATTTAAGGTTAAACTATCAAAACTCTTTTCAGGCAGGCATGGTGGCTCATGCCTGTAATCCCAGAGCTTTGGGAAGCCAAGGAGGGGAGGCCAGGAGTTTGAGACAAGCCCAGGGAACATAGTGAGACCCTGTTTCTATACATTTTTTTTTTTTAATTAGCTGGGCATGGTGGTGTGTGCCCATTGTCCTAGCTACTGGAGAAGCTGAAGCCAGGAGGGTCATTTGAGCCCAGGAGTTCTAGGCTTCAGTGAGCTATGATTGTGTCACTGCACTCCAGCCTGGGTGACAGAGTGAGACATTTTCTCTTAAAACAAACAGGCCGGGCATCGTGGCTCACTCCTATAATCCCAGCACTTTGGGAGGCTGAGGTGGGTGGATCACGAGGTCAGGAGTTCAAGACCAGCCTGGCCAACATGGTGAAACCCCGTGTCTACTAAAAATACAAAAATTAGCTGAGCATGGTGGTATGCACCTATAATCTCAGCTACTCCAGAGGCTGAGGCAGGAGGATCGTTTGAACCCATGAGAAAGAGGCTGCAGTGAGCCAAGATCATGCCACTGCACACCAGCCTGGGCAACAGAACAAGATACTGTTTTGGAGTGAAAAAAAAAACAAAAAACAAACAAACAAAAAACGTTTTCTTTCTCGAATCTTTCAATAACTCTGGTCTTTAAAATGTGGTTTGAAAGGCCAGGTGTAGGGGCTCATGTCTGTAATTTCAGCACTTTGGGAGGCTGAGGCAGGTGGAGCAGCCTGGGCAACATGATGAAATCCCAGCTCTACAAAAAAATGCAAAAAAATTAGCCAGTTGTTGTGGCATGCACCTGTAGTCCCAGCAACTTAGGAGGCTGGGGTAAGAAAATCACTTGAGTGCAGGAGGTTGAGGTTGCAGGGATCTGAGATGGCACCACTGCACTCCATCTTGGATGACAAAGTGAGATCCTGTCTCAAAAGAATAAAAATAAAAACTAGAATGTGGTTTGCAGACCATTACCATGAGGCGGGCATACTCATGGTAATGGTCTGCAAACTTGATATGCATAAACCGACCTAAGCCATAGTTCACTGCAGCTAATAGTTTTACATTTTTAAGGGATTGTAGAAAAAAATATGTGACAAGAGTTGTAAAAAAGGATATGTGGTTCATAAGCCATAAATATTCACTATCTGTCCCTTTAGAGACTGTGGATCTTGAACACAATATAGTGGGTTGCTGACAAGCATTTTTAAATCAGGGTAGACTAGTTTAGAATATGGAGCACATCAGCTTGTAAGGATACTTTTTGTTTTGCAAAAATTCTGTTCATGCACATATATGTGTAATAATTAATATACAAAATATATTTTTCTCAGGCTATGGTCAAAGAAGATTGAAAGCAAGACGGCATAATTGCATCTTTCCTTAATTGTACATATGGGGATTTGCCAAAGCTTGTTGCCTTCTGATTTAAGACTGTTCTCAACACTCAGCTTTCCCATTCTCTACCATATCCAGATATTTGCTCAAACAATTAACTCCTATAACTTCTCATTCTGTCTTCTCTCCACAACTAAGTTATTGCATTGTCCTGTATGATTTTCTGTCTGGCATTTTATGCATCTTACATTTTTATTCCATTGTCATTAGTAAAACTCTCAGACCCAGTATCCCCTAAGAAGTAGTAATCCTTGATTGGGTGATAATGGCAGCAGGAAACAAATGCGCTATGAGAAAGGCAAGGTGGGAGGTGGTGGATGAAGCCGGCTCTCCCAGTGGGTGGGTGTGTGCCTGAGTATCATTGCTGCCCCTTGAGTTGGCTGATGTCTCCTTCCTCCTTATCCAAAGATGAATTTCTGATATTGTGTGTTGTCTGACAAGAAAAAGGCAGGAAGACTGAGCAACCAAGAGAAACCGTGGGAAGGTCTCTGGGGGACTGAGCATTTTCAGCTCCCACTCCTGTATTAACCCTTCAAGCCTGGGCCTTCTGCTTGGGCAAAACCTTCCTCCTGGCTCAGAAGTTACAGTAGATTGGAGAGTTTTAGATACTTGTCCATACACTCTTCATCTCTTCTAGAATATACTTTGCGAAGTTAAAACACTCTTTCACAGAGAGTGTGGTGCAAGGAGGGGGAGGTGGGCTGACACAGGCATGAATACTCCAGTGTAAAAAGGGCAGGCCTAGAGCCGTATTTGAAGTTAGCCCAACAATGCACATGTATTTTCCTGACAAAACAAAGCTTTCACATCAAATGAGACTTTGAAGCTACTTATTTTAAAGCTAGGCTGTTCCACACCCACCTGTTTATTGAACATGGCAGGGCCCATTGTTGAGCTCACATTCTGAAAATTCCTGACATTGGTTGCTTAGGTCAAGGCTCAGATCAATGTTTCACCTTCTGCTCTTCTGGTGTCTTGAGCTGGGGAATTCTTTGTTGAGGGAGACTATTCTGAGCTCTGTAGGATGTTCAGCCACATCATATGCCTTTAAGCCACTAGGTGCCAGGATGGGGCACCCCAATGTGAAAACCAAATATGTCTTCAAATATTGCCATCTGTCCACTAGAAAGCAAAAACACTCCTGGTTGAGAATTACTAGATTAGATTTAGGGTCAGAGTTTTATTTGAGGGGGTGAGGGGCAGTGGAGAATGGAGTCTAGCTTTGTCACCCAGGCTGGAGTACAATGGTGCGATCTTGGCTCACCGCAACCTCTGCCTCCCAGGTCCAAGCAATTCTCCTGCCTCAGCCTCTCTAACTTTTGTACTTTTAGTAGAGATGGGGTTTCACCACGTTAGTCAGGCTGATCTTGAACTCCTGACCTCAGGTGATCCACTCACCTTGGCCTCCCAACAGAGCTCTTTTATAATCTTTTTCATACTGTATGTATGTATTTATTTATTAACTTAAATTTATTTATCTGATTTCCCCACTAGGAGGTATTGTTTTCAAAGCAAGGACTCAAAGTTTGCCACTATATTGTTCCACGGAGAAGCTCAAAAGTACTTGCTAGTTTAACAAATGAATGAATGAAGGAAGGAACAAATAAAGAAGGGAATGATCATGTCAGACATAGTGGCTCACACCTGTAATCCCAATATTTGGCTGGCCAAGATGGGAGAATCGCATGAGGCCAGAAGTTCAAGCCCAGCCTGGTCAACATAGTGAGACCCCATCTATATATCTATATCTATATCTATATATGTATATATGAGTTTTTTTTTAAAAAAAAAAAAGGAAGAAGGGAGAGCAGTCCCTCTAGACAAAGAATTGCCTAGTCCAAGATGCCAGTAGAGCAGAGGATGAAACACCAATCAAACAATCAAATGGAGAAGAAGTATGCAGAGGGAATTCTTGAAAAGAAGTTTGGCATCTGTCAGGGATCTTGAGAATTTTTTTTTTTTTTTTTTTTTTTTTTTTTTTTTTTTTTGTGAGAGATTGTCATTCCGTAACCCGGGGCCAGGCTGGAGTGCAGTGGCATGAGGTCAGCTCACTGCAACCTCCACCTCCCGGGTTCAAGCAATTCTCCTGCCTCGGCCTTCCGAGTAGCTGGGACTACAGGCGCGCGCCACCACGCCCAGCTAATTTTTTTGTATTTTTAGTAGAGACGGGGTTTCACCATGTTGGCCAGGGTGGTCTCCATCTCTTGACCTCGTGATCTGCCTGCCTCGGCATCCTAAAGTGCTGGGATTACAGGCATAAGCCACTGCGCCTGGCCTAGAAAATTTTTTAAATGAGGGTTACAGAAAGGAAAGAGAAAACAGACAAGGGCAAAGAGAGAGAGGCCATCCTTCCTAGGGCATTGGTAATAGGCACACAGAAAGGACGTGGGAGAAAAGAGCAGGCCCCACCCATTAGGAACCTTTAGGCTCCAGACCTTGTGCATCTTAAGCCAAAGACCAAGTGTTCAGTTTCCCATTTCTCATCCTCTGTTTGTCTTGACCGGACTTTATTCAGTCTCCTCGATTTCCTACAGGCCCCTAAATGCTGCTTACTCCAAACCCTGAGCAAACACAAAAAAATGTGGAATGTGTCCCTCTTATCGCTCCAAATCGGAATTGGCTGACCACAGTGGGATACTTTCCTGTCAAACGCCACTGACCATTTCCCGTTGTGAGTCCAGTTTCCTCTGCAGAGATTCTGCTTATCTCTGCTTGTACCCTCTTTACCCTATAAAAGAAAATCCTTTTTCTGTTTGATTTTGAGTCATGCAGATTTCTGCAGTCAGAGAGTTCTTTTTATTGCAATAGTCTTTCTTCTAAATAAAGCCTCTGCTATCTAAGTCATATATTTTTTTAACTTGACCCCAGGTTTCTAAGCCTGAGTTTTAACATCTGCAAAGGGAAGAGGAAAGAAAAAATGGCCCTCCATGGGTCCTCTCCAGTCTATGATTCATGGAAGCCTAAATTCAGTTAGTCTGTTTCAACCCTTAAGAGAAAATAATACATACAGTTGACAGAGCTGGATCAAGCAATTTTTCATTCAAAGTTCACAATAAGTCAGCAGTTTTTTTTTTTTTAACTATAGTCTGGAAACGCTTTAGTGCTTCTGTAACTGTGGATTTTAACACAGCTGTGTGCTATTTTTGCTATACATGGATTAACAAGATGTAGTACATGTTATTTTATTTTATGGGCCATGGCAGCCTTCACAGTGGCTACGTCAAAATTAGCCAGGTCCTTGGTGTTCTTCTCAGTAGCAGATGCAGGTTCTCTATTTCTCATACATTTCACAACGAATATTTGGGTATGCTAGGTTGGTCTCTTGACATTCAAGTCAAGTTATATGTTCCTTATAACCATAGCTATGTTAAGTATTTACCATTTCTTTCCTCTACTTAAACCTGAAGCAACAAAACATGTTTATTTATTCTTCCAGTTCCTCTGAATAGCATTTTGCAATGTTATACTTAACACTTCCTACAAGAGACAATGAAACTGTATTCCCATTTGAATCAACTTTCACTTACCACTTGACTAAGATTCCTAATCGGGGGGGGAAATGAAGTTCTTACAATTCATAAGCAATAATAGTTAGGCTTTGATTTTGTCTGATTTAGCAACATAGATGCAATAAGATGCAATTCTGATTTTGACTAAGTTGAGTTTTCACTCCCAATTTTTCTTGACTACTTGAATAGTCAGAGCATGTCTATTTCTTTTTGAAACAACTTATCAAATATTCTCAGGGCTGTTGTAGAAGTGAAGCTGTTCTATAAAAGTACATATAAATACTATATAACACAGTAGTTCAGAAATATGAAGTATTTGATTTAGATTAATTATAAAGTAAAGAAAATGAGCTAAGGAGGTGGCGGATGCTGGTTGGAGAACACCTCAAGGCATTAGATGCTGTTTCTCATTTCCTGTGTAACAAGGTGTTTCATTCTGTATAGCAAGTTAATCAGAAATAAACATCTGAAAATATTTTCCTTGACTGAACATTATTGACAGAATAATCTTTGACATGCTCTCTGGCTTTCAAGTCTTCTAGTCTATTTGTCTACAAAATGAAGGTGAGATGCATTCTTTCAAAGGAGTATTAGTAAGAATGAGATCTGAATTTTCAACAAAAATACTGGAAGTCAGAAAACAATGAAACAACATTTTAATTTTTATTATTATTATTATTATTATTATTATTATTATTATTATTTTGAGATGGAGTCTCACTCTGTTGCCCAGGCTGGAGTGTAGTGGCACAGTCTTGACTCACTGCAACCTCCACCTCCCGGATTCAAGCAATTCTTCTTCCTCAGCCTCCCGAGTAGCTGGAACTACAGGTGTGCACTACCAAACCTAATTTTTGTATTTTTAGTAGAGATGGGGTTTCATCATATTGGCCAGGCTGGTCTCGAACCCCTAACCTCATGAGCTGCCTGCCTTGGCTTCCCAAAGTATTGTGATGAACCACTGCACCCAGCCTATTATTTTTATTTTTTAAAAAAATAATTTCACTTTTTATTTTAGATTCAGGGAATACATGTGCAGGTTTGTTACACAGGTATATTGTATGATGCTGAGGTTTGGGATACAACTGATCCCATCACCCAGGTAGTAAGCATAGTACCCAATGGGTAGTTTTTCAACTTTTGCCCTCCTCCCAAGAACATTTTTAAAGTGTGAGAAGTAAAGAACTGCTAGCCTAGAATTTTATACTCAGCAAAAATTTTCATCAAAAATTAAACCAAAGACATTTTAAGGACAAACAAAAATTAAGCAAAATTATTGTGGTTTACACTAAAAGAAATATAAAGGAAATTCTTCAGGCAGAATGAAAATGATCACCATTAGCATTGCAGCAATGTAGGAAGAATAATACTGGAAAGGATAAATATGTAAGTAAATCTAAGCAAATCTTGATTTTTGAGACAGAATCATGCAGGCTGAAGTGAAGAAATATAATCTCAGTCTCTTGCAACCTCTGCCTGCCAAGTTCAAGCAATTCTCATGCCTCAGCCACCCAAGCAGCTGGGATGACAAGTGTGCATCACCATGCCTGGCTAAATTTTTATATTTTTGTAGAGATGGGCTTTCACCATGTTGGCCAGGCTAGTCTTGA
Source organism: Cheracebus regulus (assembly GCA_963574635.1). Classification (NCBI taxonomy): domain Eukaryota; kingdom Metazoa; phylum Chordata; class Mammalia; order Primates; family Pitheciidae; genus Cheracebus; species Cheracebus regulus. Next base: position 87,268 of record CAUYQU010060250.1, read on the forward strand.
ACTCCTGGCCTCAAGTGCTCTGACCCCCTCAGCCTCTCAAAGTGCTGGAATTACAGATGTGAGCCACTGCATCTGGTCTAATGTTTCTGGTTTTAACAATATATGTAGAGGTTGGGCGGGGTGGTTCATGACTATAATCCCAGCACTTTGGCAGGCCAAGGCAGGAGGATGACCTGAGGTCAGGAGTTTGAGACCAGCCTGGCCAACATGGCGAAACCCCGTCTCTACTAAAAATACAAAAATTAGCTGGGCATGGTTGCAGGTGCCTGTAATTCCAGCTACTCAGGAGGCTGAGGCAGAAGAATCCCTTGAGCCTGGGAGGCAAAGTTTGCAGTGAACTGAGATCCCACCATTGCACTCCAGCCTGGGCAACAGAATGAGACTCTATCTCAAGAAAATAAATAAATAAAAATCTTTGTAGAGTTAAAATTTATGATGGTCATAGCACAAAAGGAAGGGGAGATTAATAGATTTAAAGTATTGCAAAATCCTTATATTGTCAAAGAAGAGGTAAAAATACTATTTTTGGGTAGCCTCTGCTAGGTCAAAAATTCATGCTATAACACATATGGTAAACACTAAAAGAATAATACGATAAAATATTACTAACAAGCTAATGAAGAGGGGGAAGTGTTTTTAAACTTAATGCAATGAAAGACAAAAAACAGAACAAGGAACATAAATCAGGCAGGACAAATAGACGGTAAATTTAAAACCCAATATACCAGCAAAATCATTAAAATATGCCTGAACTAACTACTCCAATTATAAAACAAAAGTCAGCTGAATGGATTTTAAAACTCGAAACCTAATTATGTTGCTTTTAAGATACCATTCTTGAAAACAAGGTCTCCAAAAGATTGGAAAGTTAAAGAATGGGAGAAGGTGCACTGTACAAATGCTAATACAAGGAAAGCTAGTTTAGTTATCCTAATATCAGAAGAAATAAGCAATAACACCAGAGTTATTTGTCTTTTCATTGTGAGTTTCATAGTCATTTTATAATCATAAAAGCATTAATCAACAACTAGATAAATAAAGCTATTATTATTATTATTATTATTATTATTATTATTATTATTATTTTGAGAGGGAGTCTTGCTCTGTTGCCCAGGCTGGAGTGCGGTGGCACGATCTCATCTCACTGCAACCTCCGTCTCCAGGGTTCAGGGGATGCTCCTGCTGCAGCATCCTGAGTAGCTGGGATTACAGGTGTGCACCACCACACCCGGCTAATTTTTGCATTTTTAGTAGAGACGGGGTTTCGTTATGTTTGCCAGGCTGGTCTCAAACTCCTGGCCTCAAGCGATCAGCCCGCCTCAATCTTCCAAAGTGCTGGGATAACAGGTGTGAGCCACCATGCCCGGCCAATAGAGCTATTCTAAATTTGTTTGCACAAAAAACACAGCCTCAAAGTGTATTAAGCAAAATGCCGAAACAAAATTTAGAGAAATATAAAAGTCCACACTCACAGCTGCAAATGTGAACACACGTCTCTCAATAACAAACAGACAAAAAATATCAGTGAGGATTAGGAAGATTGAAACTATATGTTGAATAAGTTGCAATAATGGATATATAGAAACTGTATGCAACTGCAGGATAAAGATTATTTTCAAGGGAACATAGAATGGTGACCAAAAACAGGTTTGGACTAGGCCAAAAAGTAGCCCTCAATAAATATCAAAAGATTGAAATCCTATGGAAAAAGTATTCTGACAACCACAATTAAGTTAAAATCATTAGCAAAACTGTAATTTAAAAATACCCAAATGTTTTATAAGTAAAGAAAGAACATGTTCAAAAAGTTATACTTAGAAAATAATTTGAACTGAATGGCAATGAAAATATGAAAAATCACAACTTACAGCATGCAGTTAAGCAGTGCAAGGAGAGAAACATACAGTCTCAAATGCATTCATTTTTCTAAAAAAGAAAGGACAAAAATTAAGTCACTTAAACATTCATCTTCAGAAGCTAGAAGAGAACAGCAAATGGAACTCAAAGAAAAGAAGAAAATGTTAGACATAACAAAAAATAAAATCAATGGAATCGAAAATAGGAAAAATTAGCAAAGCCAAATGAGTCATTTGAAAAGTCTAATAAATGTGAGAGAGGGTGCTTATGCATAGAATGGAAAAAACACAAGTTATTAATATCTGAAATGAAAAAAGGGACATGGCTGCATATCCTTCTCAGTTTACTGCAGCTTCTGCCCCCGGAGTTCAAGTGATAAGTGATTCTTCCGCCTCAGCCTTCCACATAGCTGGGACCACAGGGGCGTGCCACCATGCCCAGCTGATTTTCGTAGATTTTGTAGAGACAGGGTTTCTTCATGTTGCCCAGGCTGGTCTCAAACTCCTGAACTCAAGCAATCTGCCCAAAGTGCTGGAATTACAGGTGTGAGCCACCATGCCTGGCCTAGTTGGCCCACTTTTTAATCAGGTTGTTTGATTTGGGCTCATTAATTTGTGCAAGTTCCTTACTGATTCTGGATATTAAACCTTTGTCAGATGCGTAGTTTGCAAATATTTTCTCCCATTTTGTAGGTTGTCTGTTCACTCTGTTGCTAGTTTCTTTCGCTGTGCAAAACCTCTTTAGTTTAATTAGGGCCTATTTGTCAATTTTTGTTTTTGTTGCAATTGCTTTTATTTTAATTAATTTACTTTTATTTATTTATTTATTTGAGACCCAGTCTCATTCAGTCGCCCAGGCTGCAGTGCAGTGGCACGATCTCGGCTCACTGCAACCTCTGCCTCCCAGATTCAAGCGATTCTCCTGGCTCAGCCTCGAGAGTAGCTGAGGCTACAGGTGCAAGACACCCCTTCTTGCTAATTCTTGTATTTTTAATAGAGATGGGGTTTTATCATGTTGGCCAGGCTTGTCTCAAACTCCTGACTTCAGGTGGTCTGCACCCTATTGGCCTCCCAAAGTGCTGGGATTACAGGTGTGAACCACCGTGCCCAGCCTGCAATTGCTTTCAGATTTTCTGTTTTTATTTGATTTTCAGCAGTTTATGCCTTTTTTCTTTATGGAAAAATATGATTTTTAGCTTAACTTGTTATTTTCTTACTGTAACAGAAAGTAAATTTCTATCTTCCCCCAATATTCATTCTAAATATTTTGTCTTCTCTTAGCAATCTATCTCTTGATTAGGAAAAATAATTCTAGCCAAACCTAAATCAGTTTAGTTTCGTGGTCAATAGCTATACTTAGGAAGGAGAACCTGAAAGTTAGTAAAAATAATAATAATAATTTTTCAGCTATTTTTACTATTCCTGACTATAACCTCCATGTTGTTAAAAGGTAAATGTATATTAATCTTGAATATTTCAGAACATATTGGTTCATAGCCATATTGTATTTCTACTGCTTGTTAACCTTATTCTACTGATGGATGTAAGTTCACATCATTCTATTGAAGAAACAAATAGGAAAATTAGAAAAATATTAATAATTGTCAGGATATGAGATATTTAGAAAAAACAAATGAAATCTTTTGATGAATTAAGAAATGCTCAGAATGTTTTGTTATAGACATGGAAGAAGCGAAAGATTAAGCCACATGAACAGTGAGAATCCTGAGATTCTAAGAGGCCGTAAAGTGAGACTCCTTATCTGAATGTTAGGATTTTCCCAGGGAATATGTTCAGAGCTTTCTACCAAAGCCTGCACAATCATCTTTTATCTAATTTGTCAATTCAGTCAGATGATCAGTAAGTTTGGTGAAGAGAAAAATTATTTCAGACATAATTAATTTGGGTGACTTTTTAAAATTAATTACTGGACAAGGATTGAATAAAGCTAGTATTTTAGTGTCTGAACACATACTCAGTAGAGAAAAAAATGGAACTTGACCAAACTGTTGTGTGAACTTTGGCACTAATTGAAATTATCATTTACATGTCTAACTCAACATACTGACAAAATATCATTTTCTACATATGTGAATTCAATCTCTGTAAGTTCATTTACATCTAATTACTGCTTTAACTTCTAGGCAACTTAAAATTTAGCAAGTATAGAATAAATTTATCTCATACAAAGGTTTAGTATTCAGGTTTGAAAGAAATTCTAAGACGGTTGACCATCCATGATTTCTGACATTATGTGATAGAAGTTTCCATAAAATAGTTTGTGATTTTGTTTTTTGGAGTGTCGCTTCATTGCCCAGTCTGGAGTACAGTAGTGCAATCTCAGCTCACTGCAACCTCCATCTCCCGAGTTCAAGCTATTCTTGTGTCTCAGCCTGTTGAGTAGCCAGCATTACAGGCATGCAACACCACGCCTGGCTAATTGTGCATTCTTAGTAGAGATGGAGTTTCTCCATGTTGACCAGGCTGGTCTCGAATGCCTGACCACAAGTGATCTGCCCACCTCTGCCTTCTTAAGTGCTGGGATTACAAGCATGAGCCACTGTGCCTGGCCTAATTTGTGATTCTTATATAAAAAGATATTTACTTTGCATTTTTTGTGATATAAAAACTGATCATTCTAATTAAATATTAATCAAAGCAGTTATCTGATATTAATTTATTCCCTGATGGAGTGCAAGCTCCATGGGTGCCCTCACTGTCTAGTTTGTTTGCTGTTATGCCTCTGGCATTTCCTCTAGATCTTGCTTTATGTAGGCACTTGGTTAGTATGTCTTCCAAATAAATAAATAAATAAATAAATAAATACAAGATGAAAACTTTGAGCTATTGAATTTTTTTAAATTTAATCATTTTATCGTTATACAGGCACAACCTAATTTTTTTATGCTTTGTCAGATGTTCCTATTACTTTCCCTTAAGTCATAGAGTAAATTGGGAAATGCTAATCTCATACTTCCATAATACACAATGTATAAATGATCAAATAAAACTTCAAGGTAGTTCTATTTTTTAAGTTACAATCTCCCAGAGGCTCATCTGTATTTAGTGCTAAATGTCAAATAGAAGAACATAAATACAAAAATCATTTTTCTAAGAACTTGCTAGTCCTAGGCAATGTTCTCTGCATGGTAGCTCAATTTCTCCACAGTGACCAAGTGGAGGCCACTGTGAAATAACCCAGTGGGAGCTTCAAGATAAGATTTTAGAGGCGGATCTCGTGGAGGCAGCTATCTCGAGGCTGGGGAGCATTGAGCCACGTGTCATGCCCTGCGCTGCCCAGATTAGCAAACAATACAGTCAGGATGGCTAAAGGTGACCCCAAGAAGCCAAAGGGCAAGGTGTCTGCTTATGTCTTCTTTGTGCAGATGTGCAGAGAAGAACATAAGAAGAAAAACCCAGAGGTCCCTGTCAATTTTGCAGAATTTTCCAAGAAATGCTCTGAGAGGCGGAAGACAATGTCCAGGAAAGAGAAATCTAAATTTGATGAAATGGGAAAGGCAGATAAAGTGCACTATGATCAGGAAATGAAGGATTATGGACCAGCGAAGGGAGGCAAGAAGAAGGATCCTAATGCTCTCAAAAGGCCACCATCTGGATTCCTCCTGTTCTGTTCAGAATTTTGCCCCAAGACCAAATCCACAAACCCTGGCATCTCTATTAGAGATGTGGCAAAAAAGCTTGGTGAGAGGAGGAATAACCTAAATGACAGCGAAGAGCAGCCTTACCTCACTAAGGCGACAAAGCTGAAGGAGAAGTATGAGGGGGATGTTGCTGAATACAAATTGAAAGGAAAGTTTGATGGTGCAAAGGGACATGCTAAAGTTGCCAGAAAAAGGTTGAAGAGGAAGATGAAGACGATGAGGAGGAAGAAAAGGAGGCAGGGGAGGAGGAGGAGAAGATAAATAAAAAACCGTTCATCTGTCTCCTTGTGAATACTTAGGAGAGCGTCGTAATTGATACATCTCTTGTTTGAGAAGTGTCTGTTTCCCTCATTAGGTTTAATTATAAAATTTGATCACGAGCATATTGCAGTCTCTCAAAGTGCTCGAGAGATTGTCAGTGGGTTACATGAAGTGGCTATGGGTGTCTGGAGCACCCTGAAACTGTTTCAAAGTTGTACATATTTCCAAGCATTTTTAAAGGAAAAGGCGCTCTCGTGTTCTCCTCACTCTGTGCACTTTGCTGTTGGTGTGACAAGGCGTTTAAAGATGTTTCTGGCATTTATTTTTTGCAAAGTGGTGTTAACTATATGGTTATTGGCTAGAAATCTTGAGTTATCAACTGTATATATCTATAGTTTATAAAAATAACAAAACAACCAAGAAAAAAAAGATAATATTTTAGGTAATATGATTACATGTAATTTCAGGTATCTAGGAAATAATTTGGGGGTTTGGACTGAAAATCTTAGGATTCAAAGCCACTCTGAGCCCACCATCAGAACTCTGTTTTTTTCTAATCCATCACATGTAGAGGTCTTATCCAAAACCAAATAAATCACTGTCAAGTGCTTAGGCATCTGTACGGATTAAATCAAGATTCCAACATGAAATAATTTGCATACTAAAAGGAAATCTGCCATTTGAGTTCATCTAAGTTTTAAAAGCATCTATGTAGTTCTACATTTGTTCAAGGAAAAATTGTTAGCTGAATAAGCAACACCTGAAATTACAAGTCCCATTTGGACCACCTGTCATGATCACTGTGTGGGACCTAGGGTCATTTAAGGTTTTTGCTATGTTTAGTTGGTAATATCCTGCATGGAAATAATGCCTTTTCATTGAATCACATAGTTTTAAAATGCTTGTGTTTGTTTTTTTATGCAAAGAATTTTGGAAGGGACATAAAAATAGCTCACATTTTTCATTTGGTTTCATTTTGTAAATAGATTCACGTTACAAATATTTTAACTAAATTGTGTGGAAGAACTTTAACTATATATGTCAATCTTGGCTGACTAAATTTAACATCCCAGTACAATTATTTAAAATGAATTAATTGAGAGAGATACAAGATGGCCGATTAGCAACAGCTCAGGAATGTAGCTCCCAGTGAAAGCGCAGAGAACGAGTGAACGCCGCACTTTCTGACGAATTTTTGTTGCCCACAGACTGGGAGATTCCCAGCAGAGGAGCCACACGGGTCGCCAGTGCGACTCTTTTGGCCAGCGCGGCTGTTTTGCTGGTGCCCCAGCGTGGCACTTCCCGGTGTGGAGTATACGGACGGACGGGCTCAGCTGGTCCCATCCCCACAAGGAAAACAGCAATTGGAAGCGCTGAGGACTGAGAGTTTCACAGCAAGCACAGCGAACCCGGGAAGGTCCGAGTCTGTGGGGAAGGGGCGTCCGCCAAAGGAAAACTAAGAAACAGAAAAACTTCATCATCGGGTGGAGAGAGATCCAAGATGGCCACGTAGCAGCAGCTC